>CAUYTI010005488.1:0-23916 GCA_963575145.1 Galago senegalensis
GTAACAGCCGCGCGGGGTTCCTTCTTCCCCTTGCGGCTGAGGGACCCTGGCGCGCCAGCAATAAACCAGCCTCTTGCTTTTTGCATCGATCTGTGCTTGTGAGTGGTCTTTGGGTGAGCGACCCCCGGGGTGGGCACAACACTTTGTCTTTCACACTGAAAATAGAAGCCACAAAGCAAGAACTCCCTCAGCCATCTGCTTCCCAGGTCACCTGTGTCAGTGTGATTGTGGTGATAATGATAGCAGGATACTCTGGATCCCTTCCCATCCTACACCACCTTCCCAGAAGACCTGTCCTATTGCTCCTTCTTCCTCCAGATCTTTAAATTCTCCTTTTCTATCAGTTACTTCCCATTGATATTTAAAAACATCTAAAAGCTTATTCCATCTGGACAACAAACAAGAAGACAGACAAAACCCCTTTCTTTCTGGGCTGGTCCTCTCAAGCCTCCCTTGCACCTCAGACACTCACTGGTTGAAACCAGGTCTACATCATTGTGTTTCTTCTCCAATAAAGTGAGGCACTGTGGATTAAAGCAGATTTGAGTTAGAGTTGTTCTTTCTCTGAGTGATTTATGTGATCATGAGCATAATATTTAACTTCTCTACATCTCAGTTTTCTCAAGTAAAATGGAATAAATATTAGTTCTGATTATTGGGTAAATATGAAATATGGCAATAGTGGTACAGAGTTTAGCACAGTGTCTGTCATATAACCAGCTTTTTAAAATGTAACTGTAATTATTATTTAATATTTGGGAGGGGCTTCTTCTCTTGTTATTCAACCACCATTGCTCTTCTCTAAAATCTCCTTATTGCTAAATTCAATCAAAGATGATTTTTCAGAATTATTTCAATAATGAGCCAGAAGCAACCCCCACACAGAAATCTCAAGGAGAGTATCAAAATTGCAAGTAGATGCAGAAAAAGACATTTTATAGATGGTGCCTGTGACTTAAAGGAGTAGGGTGCCAGCCCCATGTACTGGAGGTGGCAGGTTCAAACCTGGCCCCGGCCAAAAACTGCAAAAAGAAAAAAAAACCATTTTATAATATCCAGTGCTTTATTAGGATAAAAGCCCTTAACAAACTAAAGACAGAAGGAATGTATCTTAAAGTTACAAAAGCCATATATGACAAATCCACAATCAGACTGAATAGGAAGAAGTTGAAAGCATTTCCCTTAAGAACTGGAACAAGACAAATGTGCCCACTATCACCACTACTATTCAGCATAGCACTGAAAGTCCTAGACCAAGCCATCAGACAAAAGAAAAAAAGGGGGGGATCCAAATTGGAAAAGAGGAAATTAGGTATCCCTGCTTACCAATGATGTGATTCTGTATCTATAAAACCTAAATGACTCCACCAAAAAAACTCCTGGAATTGATAAATAAATTCAGCAAAGTCTCAGGTTACAAAATCACTGTTCACAAATCAGTAGTCATTCTACACACTAATAACAGCTAACCTGAGAGTCAAATCAAGGTCTCAATACCATGCACAATAGCTCAGAAGAAAATAAAATACTTAGAAATATACTTAACCAAGGAAGTGAACGATCACTACTACAAGGAGAATTATAGAACACTAATGAAAGAGATTTTAGATTATACAAACAAATGTAAAAACATCCCATTCTCATGGATTGACAGAATCAACATTGTTAAAATGACCATTCTGCCCAAAACAATTGAAAGATGCAATGCAATTTCTATAAAACCACCAATGCCTTGTTTCAAAGACCTAGAAAACATAATCCTAAACTTCATTTAGAACCAAAAAAGAGCACAAATAGCCAAAACTCTCTTAAGCAAAAAGAACAATTCACAAATCTGGAGGCATCACGTTACCTGACTTAAAATTAAACTATAAGATTATAGTAACCAAAACAGCATGGCAGAAGCATAAAAGTAGAGACATATGCCAATGGAACAGAATATAAAATCCCAAAATAAAACCATATGGCTATGACCAACTGATCTTTAACAAAGCAGACAAAAATATGTACTAGGGAAAGGAAGCCCTATCCAATAAATGGTACTAGGAACACTGAAAAGCCACAGGAAGAATAATGAAATAGAACTCATATCTCTTACCCTATGCAAAAATTAATTTAAGGTCAATTAAAGACTTGAATATAGGGCATAAAACCATAACAATTCTCGAAAAAACACAGGAAAAACTCTTGTAGACATCAGCCTACTCAAAAAAATTATAACTATGATCCCAAAGGCAAACACAGTAGCCACAAAAATAAATAAATGTGACTTAATTAAATTAAAAAGCTTCTACACAGTAAAGGAAATAATTAACAGAGTAAACAGGAAACCTACAGAATGGGAGAAAATATTTGCAAACTAAACATCTGACAAAGGACTAATATTCAGAATCTATAAAGAACTTAAACAAAACAGCAAGAAAAGAGCAAACAACCCCATCAAAAAGTGGGCAAAAGACATGACAGAATTTTTTTAAAAAGAAGATAGACAAATGGCCAAACTTACAAAAAAAAGTCCACCATCACTAATCATCAGGGAAATGGAAATTAAAACCGCAACGAGATACCACTTTACCCCTGTTAGACTGCGTTATCAAAAAGACATAAAACAACAAATGATAGCATGGATGCCAAGAAAAAGGATTATTTATACACTGTTGATCTAACTATAATCTGGTACAACCTCTATGAAAAACATTATAGAAATTTCTCAAAAAGCTAAAAGTAACCCTACTATTCAATCCATCAATCCCACTACTTGGATTTTACCAAAAGACATTCAAATGTTTATTGCAGCAAAATTCATAATAGCAAAGAATTGGACTCAGTCCACATTCCCATCAATCCATCAGTGGACAAAGAAAATGTGGCATGTGTGTATATATCTCTACTCCTACTGCACAGTGAGCACATCATTATCCCCTGTGTGTATTACTGTCACCATTTCCAACTGATATATGTGTTGCATCCATCTAAACTATTCTATCCTCAGAATGAACTGTAGTTATCTATTTCATTTGAGTCAGACTTTTGAAACTACAGAAAAGTACAAAGATTGGTAAAATGAACACTCATATTCCCACTACCCAGAATTAACAGTGATGTTTCTAAAACTAAAATTTTACCATATGGCTAGTCTGTAAAATCCTCAATGTTGCTTCCTTGTCCTTAGGATCAAGTTCAAACTCATTTGCAAGATTGACATGACTTTTCACGATTTTCAGTCTCTTCTCACCCACAACTCTCCACTCAGCGATCTGAAATCCAGATACACAGCACACTATTCGTGTTCCTCCTAAAAGACCACACTTCCTCTCACACCTTTCCACCTTTGAGGAGGAGCACATAAGGGGGATGAGAAACTGCCTGAGTAAAGGACAGTGCAGAAATAAACATCAGAAAGGAGTTGGCATTCAGCCTATTGAAGTGATGTTTGCAGCACTACCTTAGAACATGCAAATGACAACATCACAGAATCTTAGAATTGCTCAGAAATTTAAACCCATCCGTTCCTGAATTTACTCATCATGCCTTCAAAGAATCTACATTGAAAAGTAGTAAAGAACATGCACTATATGTTTTGCATCTCATGGCTTTTTAATGTACTCAAAGGAGGGTATATAATACATGGAGACAGATGATTATAATTCTCGAGGCTCCTGCAAGGCAGAAATCTTTCCCCTGACATCCCTTCCACAAGGTAGCGGTGATATTTGAATGGAAAAGCAAAGAAGGTCGGTAACTTCAATTAAGCAGTCCTTTTCACGAAGACAGAAGAAGAATCCAAAGGTTTCTGGCAATTCCCTTATTTTATGGAGATTGTTCAAAAGAAGCCAAGAAGGAAGAGAAACCATTTCACTTTTTATGACAGCCTTACAAATTGTCTCGTGTTAAGGAAACACTGGTATTTCTTTTGTTACCCAGTTACAGTAAATGACACCTAGAAAATGGCACGATTGTAAACCCGAATTCTCTTCTTTTAGACTGTGTTGAAGTCACTCTTCAAAGATACTTACATCATTAAATGACTGCTGCCATTTGGATTTGTATAAAAATTAGTGAAATACCAGTATATTGTGCAGCCACACTACCAGGATTATTTATGAAACGAGTAGCCAGTGTAGGGGGAAATGGATTCTGCAAATAAATAAGCTGTCTAATCCACAATGGAAATTGATCCAATTTCTGTGGATGATTTAAGATAGAAGTTTTGTTGGGGTTTTTCAGAATTCAATAGTTGTTAACTGATCACACTCCTGCATCTATAATAATTTTTGCAAAATGTGAAAAGAAAACCAAAGGGACTCATTTATTTCTTTTCTTAAATGTAGTAATGAGAGAAAAAGAAAAGGAAATCTGTGGGTGTGTTCTATATATGTATTCTGGGGATTTTGTTTGGGGATTGACTTTCCTCATTACAAATGAGAACTGCCTTCCCCCTGACACACACACACACACACACCCCAAGGATAAGATTTATTCTGGGACATATTATAACTAACTTTACAGTAAAGGGTAATATTTTCAAAGTGTTGCCATTTCCATTATGTAAAAAGTATATAGCCTTTTAGAACAGGTGTTTGGGAAAACTTAAACTTGTGTCAAGATGGATATTTTAATTTGTAATGGGAAGTTAACACAGATGGCTGTGATGAAGCCTCTAAACCATCCTTTCATTTATTACTTAAAACTTTGTATCATTGTGTACACACCCTCACAATGTTCAACCCTCCATGCACAGTTCTGTGAAGATGGGCTCAAAGGGGTCAGTAATACCTCAGGGAAGCTCTGAACTAGATAAAGGTCAAAGGAAGTTTGATGGACATGCAGATTATAAGGGGAAAGGTTTTGGAAAACACAGCCTCTGTATAATGTATAGTACAGGCTATACAATGGGGCCAAGTGTGTTAGCACCTATCCACACATACCCACACATACACAAATACAGGAATATTTCAGAAGTACATGTGAAAACCCCACACTGTACCCCAGAAGTGCATTAATGTACATAGTTACCATTCAATAAAAAAAAAAGAAGTACAAAAGTGTCAGAACATTATGAGCGCATGCTTTTCTCTAGAAACAGCACCCACTGGAAGGGGTCAAGGCAGTCCCTCAGATAAATTTTGTGGTCACTATTTATTTAGTGCCAGCTATGTTTATAAAGGACAAGGCCTACCTAGTCTTTTATAAGCATGATCTCATTTTATTCTCACAACAGCCATATGTAGTAAATCATAATCTCTCTAGTTTACAGAAAATAAAACAAAGATATGCTTCATCATCAAACTACTATGTGACCTTGAAGAAAGCAGCAAGGTTATTTACCTCTGAGCCATATTTGTTCCACGGTGCCATGTTTTCCAACTGCAGTAGGAATCAATTTTGGTTTCATGTTAGATCTGTTATTTTATTCAAAGGAATTTATAACTGAGTTACAGAGAATAACTTTTTTATTTAATTATATTCTTTCTTTCACAAAAGTATGCTTTATTTTACAAGTTAAGGATAAATCCTGGGGAGAATGACATAGTACAAGATGTGAGAGATGGGCAAGGATGGCCAAAAAATAATAAATAATAATAATAAGGCTGGAAATATAATCAGGGCCCAATCATAAAACTCCACGTGCCATTTAAGAAGGCCGGACTTTAGCCATGGGCTGATGAAGCACCTTTGAAAAATTTTCATCAGTAGTTACTTGATTTAATCCCACTTCTATTGCCAGGATTGAGCATGGTGCCACCTCATTCTCTTATAGCTAAAATCTTCCAGAATTTTTAGCCCCACGGCATGTTAAAATTCCTAAAGCTTTTCTTCTGCAGTGAACTTTAATTACTATAGAAAAGGAAACTCCTGATGTCTGTGGACTTTTCTGCCCTGACAGCAGGCTCTGCTCTTTCTACCTGTCCCTTACTACACTATTCCTTGTCTTCCCTCTCAAGCAATACAGCACTCTGATCCGCACAGAGCAGGAATAAAAGACAATAATCACTCAGCTCTTGTTGCATAAACCCACATAACTAATGTGCTTCTAGAATGCATTTCTCCTCCAAACCACCCCATTTACCTTTAGCTGTCTTTTCCTCGAAGCTAGAGCTTTTATCTAACTTGAAAGCTAATAAATGGAATTATTCCTTAGCAGACATCACTAATACTGGGCTAAATTTAAAAACGTTCCCTCTGTAAAAGTTTAAAATTATAAATAGGTTGTACCAGAATACAACCTTTCAAGTAATACAGGTCATGTTTTTCACACTTAAATATAAAATGTGTTCTCCCCCACTTTTTTCCCCTTTTGCATAAAGAGAAAGTTCCTAATGAGAGAATAGAAAATGCTTCTCGTGTGAGACAATCCCAAACACACACACAGACACAAACACACACATTTCTGCTTTTGAAGACCGAATGGTAATGGAGACGGTGTTGTTAAAGGGAATTGTAGAATGCCTGAACAAATAATATCCCAAATATTTCAAATACCACCCAGGAGGGAATTTATACCAGCACATGCTGCAATTTGCCACAGGCAGATGAGAGCCTCTAATTCAGAACATAAGCTGGGCCTCCACCTATAAAAATTCTACAAGCAACAGCATGCCTTGGCTAGAATAACGATGTATGACTTGTGGCTGAAAACATTCTGCAGCTCAACAGATGGCTGTCTTCTGGGGTTTGAGATAGGCAGGCATCAGGCAATATCCTGACAAGAGTGAAATACTGACTGGAAAAGAAGAAAATCAGAGCCCAGAGAAATGGCATATCTTTTGTGAAGTGCACCATTTTCTAGGCATGCCCTGCAGGAAGCTCCCCCTCCCAACCCCCAACACAATAACAAAGCAATTGTTTTGTTACAGAAGCATGTCGAGGAATTCATAAAACAAGAACCATTGGTGCCAGCAAAATTCTAAGAATTCTTTCTATTATACTGAGATATTAGGATTGTGTTCGTTTATCTTTGCATTCAGAAGCTAAATCTTGTTACTGTACATTTAGAGTCTAATTCAAACTTTTCCCCTCTGGCATATTCCAGCCCAAATTCCTTGTGGTCCCAGTGAAGATCCTTTTCTATGCCAGGGAGAAAATAAAAACATCATAGCTATTAACAGATGATGAGCCTGTGCTTAGTCCTGTGAATAGCCTGAGCCACCCACCAAGATAGGCCCCGGTTCCATGCAAATCAGAACTTCCCCCTGCTGCCCCCAACCCCACACATATCAAAAACTGAATTCATTGTCTTCTCTCCAAAACCCAGTTCTCCTCTCAGTTCCCCCTGACAGGTAAAAGACAGCCATACACACTCCACTGTTCAATGCAGAAACCTGGAACTCATGTTCACCTCCTCCATTTCCCTATTGCCAGGCAGTAACCAAGCCCTGCTGCTTTGATGCCAGAATTGCTCTCCAGCCTGATTGTCTCCAGCCTAACTGCCACCTCCTGGGACAGCTCAGGGCTGGCTTAGCTCTGAACTATGCAACCTGTAGCCAGAGTGGTCTTTCCAGTACAGCTCAACTTGAGTTTCTCTTGCTCAAAGCCATTCTAGCCGGTCTCCATGGCTTTTAGCATGAAGTCCAAGTGCTTCCCATGGCTGAGGAGGCCCTTCAGCTTTTATCTGAACCTTTTTCCTTTGCCACACCCCACTATTCACCCTATGCTCCAAACTGTCTGAACATTGTATGGAAAGTACTGTGCTCTCTCTTGCCATCTCACCTTTGCATATGCTGTTCCCTTTGCCTGAAACAAGCATCCCCCACTCAACTGCCACCTCACCTTGAGCATGGACTCAGCCATCTTTACCATTGGAAAGGCTCCCTTTTTCTCTAGTAGGTGTCCTGTTGATGTTCTCATAACCCTCTCTCAAGTCACAGTACTTGCTGGTGTCTTAGTCCTATATTATGATATCCCAAGATTTAGGCTCAGAACCTAGAACATTTTAGGCACTTACATGTTTATCAAATGATTGGATGAACACTTCTTGAATGATGGCATGATGTCCTGAATTAATAAATCACATTCCTAATTATTGTAGCCATGGACAGCACTTCTTTCCGCCTCCTCCCACCACCTCCCAACCCCTCCCTTCCTGTCACTCACCAATATCTGCCAAGATCTGGTTGCTGACCTGGTCCTTCCTCAGACCTTCTGGATTTGGTGTATGTGTATGACATCCCTGTTGTCTGACCTGCTGCTTTCCCATGGTGGTTCTGGTCTGGCCTGCCCCTTGCTCCCCTGTCCTCCTTTGGGCAAGGCCAGCCTCATAGAATCAACCTTTGGACTCAGTCACTCAGTTAGTTGGCAGTCACCACCCTGCCCCCCCCACACACCCAGGAAGTGAGAAGTCAGGTACTTTAATTCATACCCACATTTCCTGGGGTCCCTCCTAAGACTCAAACAAAATTGTGTGATTTCTGTCTCCATAAATTGTGGCTATGAGGTCGAGGCTGGATATGTACAGCTTTGCAGGCAGATGTGTCCCATGCTGGGCCAAAGAATGAAGATGGACACAAATCATGCACGTGCCCCCCGACACAGTGCCTCCAGCAGCCCTGCAGAATGAAGATGGACACAAATCATGCATGTGCCCTCTGACACACCGCCTCCAGCAGCCCCTGCCAGGGCATCATCAGCTCATCTCTTGTTTTCCTGTCAGGGAGTCCTAAGTATTCATCCCAGAGCAATAGGTATCCATGGATACTTAGGGTTCAAAACCTTAGGGAATATTTTCTTATAAACCAGTATTCTCAACCTTCCTAATGCTGTGGCCCTTTCATATAGTTCCTGTGGCTCACGACCCACAGGTTGAGAACCTCTGTTACAAACCTTCACACTGTAGCACGATGTGAAGGAGAGTTATGCCAACCCTGCACAGAGGACTCTATCAGTTTCTTGGCTACACCTGAAGGGCCTGGTCATCATCCCCCACCCATCATCCTGTTTACTGCCAGGAGTCATAGGCCAGCATCATTGGGACACTACAGCTGGGCACCATAGGCCTAGAATGTTCTCACACAACCCTTAAAGCCCAAGTCCTTGCCCTGCTAGTGGAGACCCCGTCATCCCACCTCTGCAGGTTCTATCCTCTGCCATTTCTGTACATGTTTCCCACTTTGGTCTGAATTTCTGCCACTATGACCCTGAATCCTACTTTGGTCTGAATTTCTGCCACTATGACCTTGGTTCTGAGATCCTGGTCTTTCTTTGGTGTCTTCATGGGGACGTCCAGGTACATAACACCTGGCTTTCCTCTATAACTCCTCCAACCCCAGGTCACCAACCTATCTATCTTAAGGCCTCTTAAGGAGAAGAGGGGATGGTAGAGTCAAGTTATAAACCACCCCACATTGCCAAATGTGCAGCACACTTCCTAGAGACTACCTTACCCTAGACTTGTGTCGACTGAGACCACAGGCTGGTGTTGGAGGTGAGCCATGTCATAATTAACTGATGGAATGAATCAGGTGGGTTTTGAAGAGCAATCTGTCCCCTACTTATTCTACCTCCAAATACCCTGCTTTCCTTCTTTAAGGCAGTTCTAGTCTGAAAAGTGCACACTTCCTAAAACATACAAGGTGGAGCTGAAAATACTGCGCCAGACATCACAGAAGTGTGGGCCAGCCTTTAAGGACAAAGTTGGAATCTTGATTTTAGAAGCTACTTAAAGCCATCCTTTTCCACTTCCTTCACCTGCCCATCTGATTGCTTTTACATGAAGACGAAAGAACTCAAGGAGAAGAGGGTGCAAAAAATAGAATGCTCCTTTTTTCTCTCCAGTCTCTCACCAATAATGATGTGGGCGCATCAGTCAGGATAGATAACACTGTAAATTGAAAGCTAAACTGGAGACTTGTAAAAGGCCTTCTCCACTCCTTCTTGTCTGCTCCCAATCTTGCACAGGGCACAACACAACTCAAGCAAAGGCTAAAAGAATTAGCTCTAGACAACGCAGTTGCTGTAACCAGCTGTCGGTGAAATGTCCTTTGTTCAGCCTCAGGCCTTTGATTAGCGAGTTTAAAAAGATTCTTCCTTGTCCCACTTAAACTGACCCGCATCAAGTGCTGCCTTTTCTTACCATGATCATATGGAGTGTTTACAGGCCAAAGGGGGCCCTGAAAATCTGAGACAGACTTAAGATATGTTTATATGATTGTAGGGACAGTATTTCCACCCCAATAGTTTCCATGGTATGATTAACCTCAGGGGAAATTTAAACCATGAAACCCATGATACAAAGTCAAATGTTCTGAAGGATTTACTTCAGTCAATTTAGAACTTAAAAAATATAAAAGTTCATAAGAGTCAGGCCACAAATCAAGCTCTTTATTCTGATAAAGTAGAGGAAAATATGCAAAAGAAAACACCTGAGTGATCGTGTCACTTGATTTAGTGGCTCTGCCCACACCCAAGTCTGTGTCCAGAGCCCCACTAAGGGGACCAAGAGGCTGGAGCAGGAGTTCTGCTGATGAATGCCTGCTTACAGGCAGGTGCTCAAACGTTTCCTTCACAGAAATGTGAATTCAGACACCAGCCCGGTAGTTATTTAGTACAGCACTTGGAAAGTTATATAAACAAGCTGGGGTGCCAACTACCTTTCTAAATGGATGCAGTAATACCAGGTGAGGTAGAGGGAGAGGCAGAGAGACAGGAGGTCAGACAGAGAGCCAGAGGAGTATCTCAAAGTTTCAGTAGCAGGAGTTTTACCTTCTGAAAACAACATCGCAGTTTCCTGAAATAAACTGCTTCCTAGCCTTTTTAAGGAATTCCTGTCCCCTGCCCGTGCTGGGATATATCTGCCAAGTGTCTTTTTACTGTGATGGGTATTTTCCTCGGTTAAATACAGTTTGGGGCAATTCCTATGTTTCTCCACTAAAACCCAATCTTTGGCAAATGCCTCAGGCTCCCGGTGGTTTTGTGACTATGGAATTTTATTAAACATATGACAAGGCTAGAAACCACGCCCCCAGTGTTCAAGAATTTGTAAGAGAATAGAGTTTAAGTCAAATGTCTTCATAGTGAATGAAGCAGGGAAAATCATACGAACCCACTGAGAGAATAAAATTCACGCCAAGTCCCCTGACAATTACTCTTTGATCCGAATCCCCAGACCTTTCTCAGTCATCTGGAATCTCTGGCGACTTTCATTTACTTTGTTTATGCGTTGGGAAGCAGTTGGGGAACTAGGCAGGTTTTGCCGGATGTTGGAGGTAGGAAGCGGCAATCAACTACAGTCTCTGACGCCAAAACAATAAAATTGCAAAGAACTCATTTCCCTTCTCCTCTTTCCTCTGGAAATGAAACCAGTACACAATCAAGCACATCATTTGTAGAGGATAAATGACATTTAGAAACAATGACCAAAATAAACAAACACATTGCAAAATACAATATGTCCAGTGAAGTCCAAGTTCAGATAAGCAATGAATATTGCACAAGACATACTGAAAAAATTGTTTTTAATTTGCTAAATCTAGTAAACTTAACTTGTCCTCTTGTCTCAAAAATTCAATCAAGATACCAAAGCTATGAACATTAGGTTACAAACAGCTCCGATTTCCATCCCTAAAATGAGCTGCCAGACACAGCTTGTTCTCAGTTTGGATCCTGACTAGCTTCATGCTTAGCGTTCCTTAACACTCCATCTATTCCAATTCCCTGAAAAACTTGACTTTCTAAGATTCCACTCTCACATCTATTCCTCTACTATAACTTGCAAACGCCTTCAGGGCAGGGCCACGTCCAATTCATCTGTTTCCTCAGAATTCGGAGAACACATAAAAGGTGTTCGATAAATGTTCACCGAGATAAAACATTTGCCTGTGGCCTTCTACATCCAAGTCAGACTTCTCTTCCTGACTTGTGAAAGTTTTTATAATTAAACCTCAGCTGAATAACATTTTTTTATTTCTTCTCAATAAGAACCTTCACATTTATTAAGATTTGGTTTTTGCTATTTCCCAAATAAACTCTAATCATCCCACCTCTCTGCTTGCGCTAATGTGGAAGCCCTTCCTGCAATGCCTTATCTCTATGCCCTGAAATTTTACACAAACTTAAGTTTCAGCTCAAGTACCACATTCTTCAGGAAGACTGCTTTGATCATTCCATCCAATGCCACCTCTGTTCCATAAAATTTCCATGTCAGAAGTTAGGGCGCAGCACAAGGTTTTTCAATGGCTTGCTGATTGTATAGTCTGTTAGTTCCATCACCCAGATCCAAAGTCCTTACAATCAAGGATTGTTTCATAAATGTCTCTTGTCTGCCCTCCTAGCACAATGCTGACCCAGTGGATGTGGCCCACAGAAAGGCACTGGATATTACCTGTATCCCTTCTATCACCTTCTATCAAATCACTAGAGCACAATTCATGGCTCAAAACCTCCCAGAGCAACTAAGGAACAAAGTATGGGAAGCTTTCATTGCTCACCTTGGCAGGGCCTACCTACCCAACATCCAAATATTCTCCTTTAGAACAGGCTACCGGGAGCTGGAATTTGGGTTGTCCTACTTGATTCTCCAGAAGCTGCACCCTATCCACTAAAGATAACTTTTTTCATGGTTTGGGATTCATTGAGAATTATAAAGATAATTTTTAAAAACTCTACTTTAGATAAAAACAAAACGTAGAAAGTTGTTTACAGGAAGGGTTAGGAGCATAGCATTTTAACCTTTGCCCTCCCACAAATTTTCATCAACCCAACAAGTATTTTAAAATCATGCCTTATTTCTCTGACTACAAGAGGTTGAGCATCTCCATACTTATCAGATCTATTATTTCTTTCAACAACCAGTTCATACACACAGTACATTTGGTTGTGTATTATGGTTTGGGTTCAGTATGAAGTCTGAGCTTGAGATGTAGTCTGAGGAGTAAATAGAAGTATCCACTCAAGTACTGGTGCTGGATGAGACACTAGGGAGTGTGGTAAGGGTGAGAACCCAATTGGGCTTGTCAAAAATATTGATTGTCATGGCTAATTTTTCAGAATTATCCATTTAGCAATGGCTAAGTGAACCATAAATGAACAATTTACAACTTAATCTTAGGCCCTCTGATCACATTTGATGTTATAGAATTTTTGTTGGAATAAACTAAATCGTGTTTCCAAGAATCAAACATATTGGTAAGTGGGAAATTTCCAGAAGGCAATATCAATAAAGCTGTGTCTGCCACTCTGATTTGAC
Organism: Galago senegalensis; assembly: GCA_963575145.1. Classification (NCBI taxonomy): domain Eukaryota; kingdom Metazoa; phylum Chordata; class Mammalia; order Primates; family Galagidae; genus Galago; species Galago senegalensis. The sequence goes on from CAUYTI010005488.1 coordinate 13,181, forward strand.
ACCGTGAGATAGAGATAAATCTGGCAAGGGATAGTGGCTACATCAGGCTCTGTGTAGAACTGATAGTGGTCCAAAATAATGAAATCATAGCATCTGCTCTGACTGGATATAAATTGTTTAGAGTAATTTCTCTGGCTACTGGGCCAAAGTCAGCATTATGCACTGCAGATTGGAGAGTCAGAAATGTTGACACAGAGTTAAACATTAAACAAAACAACGCATGTTGTTTTAAGTTAGCCATCAAATTAGCTGCATAAGGAAATAATTTTTAGAGATGCCAAGGGGTCAGGATATACCATTAGCCACTTCACTATGGCAAAATTTACTATGGGCATGAATATAGGCCAGTGTGCTTAACTGACACAGTAACCAAAAACTAATACTGTAACCAAGAACTGCTGAATGCATAGGACTCTGCAAGGAGTGATAATGTTGTTATCAGCCTCTGGTTTGGAGATCATGAAATGTATTTTTGTTTCTCCACCTATCAAGAGAGAAATTCAGAGAATGATAATAAAACTCCACCATTGTAAAATCCCATTCTAGCTCGGAGATATTTGAACTAGAATAAGGAGAGAGGCAATGAGGCTACCCAATGATGCTTTTCTCATTCCCAAACTTTATTCATCAAGATAATAACAATGGTCACATCAATCAAAACAACAAGACTTAACAATTAACAAATGCCTTCTCTATGTCAGGGACTGTGTTTCACTTAATATTTAACCCATAAGGTAGGATAGTAACTCATACCTTGGCACAATGTTTCCGGAGGTCATTCTGTCTCCAGAACTTCCTGAGGATGCAGCCTGAGGCAGCATTCTTGCTCGTATAGAGTAGCACTCAACTTTAACCTCATATGCAATATACAGTATGAGCCCAATCTTTGGCTCCATTTTTTCATCATCTTGGTCTTGGTTAAGTGTCTATGTAGCCATAAGAACATGTAGGTTAGCCCTCTGAGTGAATTCCACTCAGTGTTGAATAGAACACTTGCAAACTCAGTGCTCTCACAAGATTTGAAGAGGAAAGGCTATACTGAAAGAAACTGACTAGCTACCTTGGATACCTAGTTTAAAAAAAAAAAATCTGGCCCACTACTTAGGAACTACCTAGATCTTGGAAGGACTCCAAATAATCCTTGTTTGTATAGTTATGCTATTTTCAAATAGCTATTTTTATGATTCACTTCTATTCTGAGGGACATATGGACAATGAAATTCTTCAACTTTTCTGCAAAACAATTGCCAAGTTTTGTTCTACCATAGTGACTCAGAAAATTACAGTTACACTATCCTGACCTAGGAAGTCTTCGTTCTGTCTGGGGAAGTAAATAAACTGAAGAGAGATCTTTTTCTTCTCCTCTGAAGAGATGTTCAGTGTTCCCTTCTGGGACATGATTAACTTACTTTACATGGTAATTGCTTTCTTCATCATTTTTCTCACCTATTTATACTAACAACTTTTGTGTCTGGGGTCTTCAGACTATTTCTTGTAAGTCAAGAATTCAGCTGTTCACTGATAAGTTTCATGCCCTCCCCCCCCTTTGTGATCTGGCTTTGTCACTTAGTCACGACAAGTGACATAATATTAAAAGAACAGTGATAAAATAATAGCAGTGCATAAGAATTATAACAAGGTAAAGCTAGCTATTAGAGAGACTTGAAGAGAAAGTGGACATTAGAAAAAAATCGCATTCACTTAGGAAACTTTTAGTGGTCACTAAGTGCCAGGTAATGTCCCAGCCTTGGCATGGAGGAAGTGGAGGTTAGTTGGAAGCAGCAACCCATGGAGAGACCATGGGCCTTGGAGTTAGGTGGAGCTGGTCTTGGCCAACTCTGGGGAACGCATGATAGCTGACTTTACACCACTTACCATTTGGGGTTCTCTCCGGGTCACAGAGCTTACTCATTTGACTTGTTTTAAATTTTTATCTAATTATAAAACATAACAAAGAGATACTGTGTACAGCCTAACCCACCTTTCCCCAATAGAAGCACCTTCCATAACTATGAGAGCACAATATCATAACCAGGAAGTTGATACTGATTTAGTTTACCAAACTTATTTAGATTTCACCAGTTTTACATGTGTGTGTTGTATGTGTATGTATATGTATGCATGCATGTGTATTTAGTTTTATCACTGTGTGTATATTTAGTACTATGCATTTTTATCACATGTGTAGACTTGTGTGACCATCACAGTTGAAATCCAGAACAGTTCAGTGGCAACCACTAATCTGCTCTCCAACTCTATGTTATTGTTTTCATTATGAAAATGTTAAGTAAATGGAATCATACAGTATGTAACCTTTTGTGACTGGCTTTTTCATTCAGTATAATTCATTTGTAATTTATTATTATTATTAATGATCTTTCCCTTTTTATTGCTAAGCAATATTCCATGGTATGACTGTGCCACTATTTGTTCAACTATACACCTACTTAAGCTAATTTGCATTGTTTTCAGTTTGTGGCTATAGCGAATAATGCTGCTGTGAACATTCATGTCTACGTTTTTGTGTGAATATGCTTTCATTTATCTGGGAAAAATACCCAGGAGTATAATTCCTGGGTTGTATGGTAAGTACAGTAGAACCTTCATAGTTGAACATCTCTCTATATTGACCACCTGCTTAAGTAAACCTAATTTTCATAGACTGGACGTGGCAGCACATGAACTTGATCCAGAGAGTAGGCCTACTTCCTCATGTTGACTATCTCTGTAGGTGGACCAGTTTGTTATTGTTGCTTGGCTGAACAACTTGTAGAGGTTCTACTGTTCAGTTTTATAAGAAAATGCCAAACTATTTTCTATAGTGGTTATACCATTTCACACTATCATAGCAATGCATGAGTTTCTCCCTGCCCTTGCTAGAATTTAATGTTATTCTTCATGTTTTAAATTCTTTTAGTCATTTTGTTAGGTGTATAGTTATATCTCATTGAAGATTTAATTTGCATTGCATTTCCCAGATGGTTAATGATTCTACACACCTTTCATGTTCATATTTGCCATCTGTATGTTCTCTCCAGTGAAATGTCTGTTCATATCTCTTGCTCATTTTCTAATTGGATTTTTTTGTTTAATTTTTGCTGTTGAGTTTCAAGAGTGCTTTAAATAGACTAGATACCAGTCCTTTGTCAAACATGTGGTTTGCAAATATTTTCTTCCAGTCTGTAGTTTGCCTTTTCATTCTTTTTTTAATTTATTTATTTATTTTTTTTTTTTGCAGTTTTTGGTGGGGGACACATTTGAACCTGCCACCTCTGGTATATGGGGCTAGCACGCTACTACTTTGAGCCACAGGTGCTGCCCACCTTTTCATTCTTTAAGCAGAATCTTTTGCAGAGTAAAAATTTTTATTAATAATTTTTAAAAAGTTATATTTATCAGTTTTTCCCTTTATAGATCCTGCTTTTGGTATAATCTCTAAGAAATCCTTGCTAGCCTGAGGTCCTAAAGATTTTTTCCTCTAGCTTTTTCTAGAAGTTTCATAGTTTTACATCTTGTACCTAAGCCTATGATCCACTTTGATTTAATTTTTGCATAAAGTATTTGGTTGAGACTGAGGTTTATTTTTTTCTATTTTTTGCCTATGAATGTATAGTGCTCCAATACTATTTATTGAAAAGACAATTTCTCTTTTCAATCAAATTGTTTTTGAACTTTTTTCAAAAATCAAGCATATTTGTGTGGATCTATAATTGGGTTCTATATTCTGTTCCATTATTCTATATGTCTGTAACCTCCACCTTGATTACTATAGCTCTATAATTAAATGTTAACATTAGGTAGAATGATTACTCCCAATCTATTCTTCTTTTTCAAAATATTTTAACTATTCTGAGTCCCATGCATTTCCACAAAAATTTTAAAATAAACTTATCTATGTCTATTGAAAATTGTGCTGAGCTGGATATCCACATGCAAGAGAATGAAGTTGAGCCCTTGCCTCACACCATATACACAAATTAACTCTAAATGGATCATACACCTAAATATAAGACCTAAATCTCTAAAACTTTTGGAAGAAAACATAGTGCTAAAGCTTCATGACATTGGATTTGGCAATGATACATCGGATACGACACCAAAAGCATAGGAAACAATAAAAAAATAGACAAATTAGGCTTTATGAAAATTTTAAAATTTTATGAATCAAAAAATGTACCTATCAACAAGGCAAAAAGGCAACACACAGAATGGAAGAAAATATTTGCAAATCATTAAGGAATAAATATCCATAGAGAACTCCTAAAATAAAATATTCAGCAATAAAAAAATAAAAATAAAAATGGAAAAAGCACTTGAATAGACATGTCTCCAAAGAAGATATACAAATGACCAAGAAGCACATAAAAAGATGCTCAACATGACCAATCATTAGGGAAATGCAAATCAAAAATATAATAAATTCTGGTGGAGGTAAGATGGCAGACTGCAGTCAGCTTTTGACAGAGGCTCCCATCCAGAAGGATAATTAAAAGACAGAAGTTTAGCAAGTAAGCCAATGGTTTGGAGCTGAGCCAAGAGAGAAGGTGGGAGAATGTATATCAACCCTGCTGAGGTGAGCTGTGACACCAAAGATACAAACAAAAGGTACTGAATCCATTACCAAGCAGATGGGAGTCCCCTCCCCCATGAGAAGGGCTCACAGTAAACTCCATACAAACAAGCAAGCAGAGTTCAAACGTCCTCTCATTCCATCCCATGGGAGAGATCCTCTAAAAACGGAACCTCCTACCCATACTAGGGTGCCATGGCACTCTCCTGTCAGGCATAAAACTATATAAAACTGTATAAATTCTCTACCTGCAACTCTGAACTCCCAGCACTCCCCTCCACTCTCACCTCGAGGTCTGGAAGTCTGTCCCCCCCCCATGGAGTCCAGATACTTAGGCATTTTCTCAAGAGGTGTGGACAGGGGAAGGGCCCTTGCTCAACTGTGCTAATTCTGTGGCACAGGAGTAAGGCAAGGATGATCAGCTGAGAGGGAGCCAAATAGGAGTGGTGGTGGTGCCCCCAGGCGTAGAACAACAGCAGCGGTGGTAATAATAAGGCTCACGCTCCTGGGGCAGCTATCCCAGACAGACATGCCCTGTCTCTCTGGGCAACCAGAGGAATCCAGGCAACCTCCAGTAGCAGTTACAGGTGGATGGATCTGAGACGTGAGTAAAGGAGCGTGGGGACTAGAATACGCGAGAGCAGAGCCAGCAGGCTTCCAGGGAGGGGCTGACACAGCTGGCCCCCAGGGATCATAGCTGAGACAAAGGTGGGTGACAGAGGCAGGAACTGACAGCTCAGTGTGAGCCCCAATTGCTTGCCACTGCCCAGAACTGAGTCATGGTTTCTGTCACTTCAAGCAGCATCTGATAACCAGGACAGAAACAAACTCTGCAAAGTTGTGCTATTCTGCCAGCAACATCAATCGGGGGTGGGGCTAGAACTGAGTAAACTGCCCTGCCTCCATTAAGCACCCAGGTTGTCAGGCCTCACCTCCCCCTGACAGATAGTGGCTGAGAACAGAGACATGGCTGAGGAGAAATAGATCTCTCTCTGACTCAGGCAGGTGTAAACCCTTGGGGCATCTGCTCATTGGGGTGAACTGAGTCACAGCACAGCTCCATTGGGGTTACCAGTGACTAGGTGTGACAGAGGTGCAAGGTGGGGAAAGAGGCATCAACCTTTCCAGACTAATTTATTTGCTGGGTTGGTCCTTCTGACCTGACAGAGCACCAGAGCCAGTCATACTTGAGCTGCCAACAGAACCCTACTATCTAGTTGCCAGAGACATTTTGAACTCCCCCACCTGAGACCAGTGCTGACTGGGACAATTTATTTGGACCTCTTGAACTGGGCCAATCACCCAAGGAATATCCAAAGTACTACCCTGGCTGTGCAGTTGTGGGAAAGTGTGATTTTCACTTTCTAATTGTTGTCTGTGGGGGACAGGGTGACTTAATTGCTGGCATTTCTCCACAACTGAGACTTCAACCCAGAGTACTGATTTAGTAGGGTAGAATAGAGACAAGCTGAAAACAAGACAGAGCAACTTAGCCCCAGCAAACCAAGAAGGTCCCCAGTTTCTAGGGCCATAACACTGTACAGGAAAAGCTCTAGGAGAAAAGTTTCTAGGGCCATAACACTGTACAGGAAAAGCTCTAGGAGAAGTTTCTAGGGCCATAACACTGTACAGGAAAAGCTCTAGGAGAAAAGCTAAATGGTGTAAATTAAGCATGGGACAGAATCAGCAGAGAAACTCTGATAACATAAATAACCAGGGTAGATCAACCCCCCTGCCCCCAAAGAAGGACATGGCAGATGCAACTGAAGCCCCATCCATAAACAGAGAGCTGAGATGTCAGAAATTGAGTTCAGAGTCTGGATAGCAAATAAGATCAACAAAATGCAGGAGAGCAGGGAATCAGAATTTCAAATTATTCAAAAGTTGTCTCAAAAATTCAATGATTTCAAAGATAAAATGACCAAAGATTTGGACACATTCAGGCAACAGTTTGCAGCCCTCAAAGATCTGAAAAATACAGTAGAATCCCTCATTAATAGAAAGGAGCAGGCAGAAGAAAGGATCTCTGACATTGAAGATAAAGCTTTTGAATGCCCCCAAGCACTCAAAGAGGAAGAGAAATGGCGAGGAAAAACAGATCATTATCTCAGAGGGGTCTGGGATAATTCAAAGAAAACTAATATTCACTTTAGAGGAATCCCTGAAGGTGACAAAGTTGCATCACAAAACACAGAGGTTCTTCTTCATGAAGTTATGCAAGAGAACTCCAGTATGCCAAGAGATTCTGAAATTCAGATAGCAAACAGTTTCAGAACCCCAGCATGACTCAACCCAAATAAGACCTCTCCCAGGAACATCATAATTAAATTTATTAAAGTTAATATGAAAGTGAAAATTCTAAATGCAGCCAGATGTAAGAAAACCATAACCTACACGGTTAGAACAACTAACCTAATATGAACCCATATTTCAGGCTAGAAAAGGGTTGTCGTTGACTTTTAATCTCCTAAAACAAAATAACTTTCAACCCAGGATCCTGTATTCAGCTAAACTGAGTTTCATCTATGATGGAGAAATTAAATACTTTAATCACATTCACATGTTGAAGAAATTTGCCATAACTAAGCCAGCTCTCCAGGATATTCTCAGACCTGTCCTCTACAATGACCAGCACAATCCTACCTCAAAGTAAACTTACTCAGAAAATTTTGGTCATATTCCAAATTCCACAGTGGTGAAAGGATTTAAAATGTCCACTAGATTTTTGAAAAAATCGATACCCAAAATTATACAAGGCTTATCAATATCTACAATTAGTGTGAATAGCTTAAAAGGTCCTCTAAAAAGGCACAGACTGGCTCACTGGATACAAACACTCAGGCCAGATTTGTGCTGCATACTACAATCTCATCTTACCTTAAAACATAAATATAGACTCAGGGTGTAGGGATGGTTATCTATAATTCAGGGAAATGGAAATCAGAAATAAGCAGGTGTTGCCATTTTATTTGCAGATACAACTAGCTTTAAACCAACAAAAGTAAGGAAAGATAAGGATGTCATTTGGTATATGTTAAGATTAATGCTCAGCATGATGAGATTTCAAGTATTAACATTTATGCATCCAACCAGAAATTGCCTCAGTTTATAAGAGAGACTTGAACAGACATGAGCAATGTGATTTCATCCAGTATCATAATGGTTGGAGATTTTCACACCTCATTGTAAATGTTGGATAGATCCTGCAATAGGAAGCTAAGCAAAGAAATTTTAGACTTAAACTTAACCATTCCACAATTGAATTTAACAGACATCTGCAGAACATTTCATCCTAACAAAATTGAATACATGTTCTTCTCATCAGCCCATGGAACATACTCCAAATATTGATCACCTATTAGGTCACAAGTCTAACCTCAGCAAATTTAGAAAAATAGAAATTATTCATTGTATCTTTTTGGACCATCATGGAATAAAAGTTGAACTCAATAACAACAGGAATTTGCATAATCACACAAAAATATTGAAAATAACCTTATGCTGAATTATAGCTGGGTCATAGATGAGAATAAGAAAATTACAAAATTTTAGAAACAAAAACATAATGAAGATATGAATCATTAGAACCTCTAGGATGCCTCAAAGGCAGTCCTAAGAGATAAATTTATAGCACTGCAAGCCTTCTTTGAGAGAACAAAAAGAGAGGAAGTTAACACCTTAATGGGACTTCTTAAGCAACTGAACAAGGAAGAACATTCCAATCTCAAACCCAGCATAAGAAAAGAAATAACCAAAATTATAAAAGAATTAAAGGAAAAACAAAAGTAGATGAATAAATAAAAAAGTTGATTTTTTTAAAAGGTAAAAAAAAAAAAGATAAAACTTTGGGTAAACTAACCTAACCAGGACCAAAAAAAAAAAAAGCAAAATGTCTAATTTCATCAATCTGAAATGGTAAAGATGAAAGAACAACAGACACCTCAGAACAACTAACCCAGCAGAAGAAAAGAAATAAGTAAAATTCGAACAGAATTAAATGAAATTGAAAATAAAAGGCTTATACAACAGATCAATAAATCAAAAAGTTGGGTTTTTGAAAAGGTCAATAAAATAGATAAACCTTTGGCCAACCTAACCAAGAGAAAAAGAGTAAAATCTTTAATTTAATCAATCAGAAATGGCAAAGATGAAATAACAACAGACCTCTCAGAAATTAAAAAAATCATTAATGAATATTACAAGGAATTCTATTCTCAGAAATACAAAAATCTGAAGGAAATAGACCAATACATGGAAGTGTGCCACCTCCAAAAACTTAGCCAGAATGAAGTGGAAATGTTGAACAGGCCTATATCAAGTTCTCAAATAGCATCAGCTATACAAAATCTCCCTGAAAAGAAAAGTCCGGGACCAAATGGCTTCACATCAGAATTCTATCAAACCTTTAAAGAGGAACTAGTACCTACATTACTCAACCTTTTCCAAAATATACAAAAAAGAAGGAATACTACCGAAAACATTCCATGAAGCAAATATGATGTTGATTCCCAAACCAGGAAAAGACCTAACAAGAAAAGAAAATTATAGATCAATGTCACTAACAAATATTGATCTAAAAATATTCAACAATATTGAAACAAACAGAATCCAAGAAGACATCAAGCAAATTATATACCGTGACCATGTGGGTTTTATCTTAGGGTCTCAAGGCTGGTTCAATATACATAAATCTATAAATATAATACATCACATGAATAAATTAAAAAGCAAAGACCATATGATTTTCTCAATTGATACAGAAAAAGATTTTAATAAGATCCAGCATCCTTTCATGATCAGAAAAGTTAAGAAAATTGGTATAGAAGGGACATTTTTAAGAACTAATAGGGGTCATCTACAGCAGACCTACTGCCAATATCATAATGAATGGAGTTAAATTGAAACCATTTCCACTTAGATCAGGAAGGAGGCAAGGTTGCCCATTGTCTCCATTGCTTTTTAACATTGTAATGGAAATCTTAGCCATCTCAATAGGCGAGAAAGGGTGATCAAGGTTATCCAGATAGGGTCAGAGGAGATTAAACTTTCACTCTTCAAAGAAGATAAAATTGTATATCTGGAAAACACTAGAGATTCTACTACAAAACTCTTAGAAGTGATCAAGGAATACAGCAGTGTATCAGGTTACAAAATCAACACTCATAAATCCTTTATATATACCAACACAGTCATACTTAAAAAACAGTAAAGGAGTCTATTCCATTCACAGTAGTGCCAAAGAAAATGAAATATCTGGGCGTTTACCTAACCAAAAAAAAAAAAAAACATGAAAGATCTCTATAAATAAAACTATAAAACTCTAAGAAAATAAATATCTGAAGATGTTAACAAATGGAAAAACATACCATGCTCTTCGCTGGGAAGAATCAACATTGTTAAAATGTCCATACTACCCAAAGCAATGTACAATTTTAATGCAATCCCTATTAAACTTCCTCAGTCATACTTTAAAGATCTTGTAAAAATAATACATCATTTTGCATGGAATCAGAAAAAAACTCAAATAGTCCAGACATTACTCATAAATAAAAAAAAGCAGGAGAAAATCCCACTACCATACCTCAGACTATATTATAAAGTTATAGTGATCAAAACAGCATGGTACTGGCCCCAAAACAGAGGTAGATGTGTGGAACAGAATAGAGAACCAAGAGATGAACCCAGCTCCTTACCATTATTTAATCTTTGACAAGCCAATTAAAAACATTCAGTGGGGAAAAGATTCCCCATTTAACAAATGGTGCTGGGTGAACTCCCTGCTGCCCTTAGAAGACTGAAACTGGACCCACACCTTTCACCATTAAAAGATAGACTCTCATTAAATTAAAGATTTAAACTTAAGACATGAAACGATAAAAATACTAGAGGAAAGCATAGGGAAAACACTTGGAGAAATCCTCCTTAGTGAATGTTTTATGAAGAAGAACCCCAGAGCAATTGAAGCAACACCAAAAATATATTACTGGGATCTGATCAAACTAAAAAGCTTCTACACAGTCATGAACAGAGTAAATAAAGCAAGCAGAAAGCCCTCAGAATGGGAAAAGATATTTGTTGGTTATGTCTCTGATAAACATTTGATAACCAGAATCCACAGAGAACTCAAACATATTAGCAAGAAAAGAACAAGTGATCCCATCTCAGG
>CAUYTI010005489.1:0-19424 GCA_963575145.1 Galago senegalensis
TTTTTTTTTTTTTTTGAGACAGAGCCTCAAGCTGTCCCCCTGGGTAGAGTGCCGTGGCATTACAGCTCACAGCAACCTCCAACTCCTGGGCTCAAGCGAGTCTCTTGCTTCCGCCTCCCAAGTAGCTGGGACCACAGGCACCCGCCACAACACCCAGCTATTTTTTGGTTGCAGCCGTCATTGTTATTTGGCGGGCCCAGGCTGGGGATTCAAACCCGCCACCTTAGGTGTATGTGGCTGGCGCCTTAGCCGGTTGAGCTATAGGCGCTGAGCCTTGAGCTATAGGCACTGAGCCTAAATTTAATTTAATTTAATTTTTTCGAGACAGTCTCACTTTTTGTCACCCTTGGTAGAGTGCCATGGTGCTGTAGCTCAAACTCTTGGGCTCAACTACTTCTCTTGCCTTAGCCTCCCAAGTGACTAGGACTACAGGTGCCCACTACAATACCTGACTATTTTTAGAGACAGGGTCTTGCCCTTGTTCAGGCTGGTCTTGAACTCCTGAGCTCAAGTGATTCACCTACCTCGGCTTCCCAAAGTGCTGAATTACAGGCATGCACTGCTGTGCCTGGTCAAATTTTATTTTATTTTCCTTATTGTGAGACAGTCTCAATCTGTCACACCAGGTAGAGTGCAGTGGCATCATCATAGCTCACTGTAACCTCCAACTCCTAGGCTCAATTGATTCTCCTGCCTCAACCTTCCCAGTAACTGGGCTATAGGAGGTGCACACTACCATGCCCAGGTAATTTTTTCTATTTTTTAGTAGAGGTGAGGTTTCACTCTTGCTTGGGCTGGTCTTGAACTCCTGAACTCAAGCAGTCCTCCTGCTTCAGTCTCCTGGAGTGCTAGGATTATAGTAGTAACCCACTGTACCCAGACTATTGCCCATTTTTCTGATGACCATTTATAAGACGTCTGTTAAAGAATTTTCATCACACTCTTTGGTATGGTGGTATCTTGCATATTTAACCCAGGGCTTAGTGGGAAGATCATTCTTTTAAGGATGGATTAGGAGTAAAGAAACTTGATTTTCTCTGAAGGGCTGTGGGAACAACACTAGGACTGTAGCTTTACAGAAGGCCGCTATTCACCCTTGCTAGGAGCAAATCTCTGTTTATACTTCCCTCTCAGCTAGATCTGTTCTCCCCCACCCCACCTTTTTTGTCTTTCGTGAAGTTATAATAGCAGCTGAAGTCAGCCCCTGGGAAGGGGTCAGCCATTACTCATTGACACGCTGGAGGATGGTGGCCACCTCCCCATTCCTCACCTCCTTTCTCTCTAGCCCAAACCGAATATCTACTTCTCTCCCATTTGGCATTGGGATTATGGGCTCCAGCACACTCCACAGGCTGCTCGTTTTTTGCTTTTTGTTTTTGAGACAGAATCTCACTCTGTTGCCCAGGCTAGAGTGCTATAGTGTCAGCCTAGCTCACAGCACCCTCAAACTCCTGGGTTCAGGCAGTCCTCCTGCCTCAGCCTCCTCAGTAGCTGGGACTACAGGTACCTGCCACAACACCCAGCTCATTTTTCTATTTTTAGCAGAGACACACTCTTCTTGCTCAGGCTGGTCTTGTGCTACTCTTGAGCTCAAGCAATCCTCCTGCCTTGGCCTCCCAGAGTGCTAGGATTACAGATGTGAGCCACAGAGTCCAGCCTACCTGCTCCTTTTGATGTCATCTATAATGTAATCTTGAGCTGCAATTCTGGATCTTTTCTTTCACACACTTCTTTCTCCCTTGGTGCTTCATGATAAGAGAAAAGAAAATCACCAGTCACCGAGCACTGGTACTGGGTGCTGACCAGGAGACTCTGTTCATGGTTTTTGCCTAGGTCCCCACAAAGCTATCTCTGGGCTGGGCTGGGTGCTGTGGTTTGGATCTGGTTTGTTTGGCACCACTAACTCTCATGTTGAAATTCAATCCCCAGTGTTGGAGGTGGGGCTGGTGGGAGGTGTTTGGATGGTGAGGGTGAATCCCTCATGCGTGGCTGGGAGCCATTCTCACAGGAGTGAGCGAGTTCTCACTCTTAGTTCCCACAAGAACTGCTTATTGGAAAGAGCAGAGTGTTTCCCTCTTTCTCTCTTGCTTCTGCTTCCTGGCCCTTTGTCTATTTTTGTGCCACTGTTCCGATTCTTGCTTTCTTTCTGGACTCTTTTCCCTGAGCCTTGCCCTTGTCAGGGGGGCTGCCTTGTCCATCTTCCAGCACTCTCTGCAGGTTCCCTGCCTTTACTTAGCTAAGCCTTCTGGCTGAACTTTCTCCTCCGTCTCTTTCCTCTCTTTTCCCTACTAGACACAGCACAGACACTGAAAGTGGTCAGAAACCCCTCAGATGTCAGCCTAGGAGACCTCAAGACAAACAGGACAGATCACTTGAAAGTACAATTTTGAGAAGTCCAAGGACAAATAAAGGCTCAGTATCTGAAAAAGACCACCACCTCCACTGTGGACATGGAGACATGGGCCAAATTCTCCAAATGGATGACTGCAGGGCGGGGACAGGGCTCTCAGTAGACGGCTGATCCTCCACTGTTCAGACATTTCTCCTGTCAACACCTTTCTGGTTGAGAAGAAATAAGAAAGCTACACTTGGATTTCACTATGGTGCTTTTTTTTCTTTTTTGCAGTTTTTTTTTTGGTTGGGGTCGGGTTTGAACTCGCCACCTCCAGTGTATGGGGCCAGCGCCCTACTCCTTTGAGCCACAGGCACCACCCCACCATGGTGCTTTTTAAGATCAAACAGGAGCCTCACATTCTTCCATTGGCTTCTATATTTCTTTTTCTTCTCCCCTATCCTCTTTCTTTTAAATTTAGATCCTTTAACAGACAAGAGCCACGGCTAAAAATAAATCTTCATTGTCCTGAGCTACCTATGATGTCATTTACTGTATTCTTAGGTCTTCTGAGTCAACACTTCAGGCACGTAGGATACACACGTGCAAAACAACCAGGTTCCAGAAGTTTGTGGTGCTGCGTGGCCCACGGCCTAGACTTCTCCAGGGGTACACATCTAGTTCACTGCCGTCCTTCCATGTCACCTTTCATTCAGAGGTCTCACCAGGATTTGTAGCCAAGCATTGAAGCTTACACCTCTCCAAAGAGGTAAGTATCAGTAATACTCTTTTTAACAGAAGGAAACTGAGGCCCATTGAAATGAGGCATCTAGACTGAGTGACTGGGGAAGTTTCCAGCCAAGTTAGATATAAAATTTGTACTGTGGAAAAACCCGGGAACACAGACTTATCTGTTTTTGTTATCCAAAGGTGATCAGCATGCAGAGTTAAACTTGTGGGGCGAATAAAGTCTGTGGTCTCAGCTCAGGACAGAACATACTGGGAATGCATGACAGAAAAACAGTACTCTCAGTAAGCTTCATAATGCCAGCAAATTTGTGGATTTGGACTTACCAAGGCTGTAATTCCAGAACTCAAGTTGCCCAAGCATGGGAGGCCAGGGGAATACTGTTGGCTGGATGGGAAATCTTCAGTCAGCATTTGTTTTCATCTGCGCTCAATATTTTGACCCAGTATGTAAGTGACCTTTTTCCTTTTCTTTCTTTTTTATTTTAGAGACAGAGTCTTACTTTATTGCCCTTGGTAGAGTGCTGTGGAGTCACAGCTCATAGCAACCTCCAACTCCTGGGCTCCTGGGCTTAGTCGATTCTCCTGTCTCAGCCTCCCAACTAGCTGGGACTACAGTCACCCACCACAACGCCCAGCTATTTTTTGTTGCAGTTTGGCCAAGGCTAGGTTTGAACCTGCCACCCTCGGTATGTGGGGCTGGCACCCCACTCACTGAGCCACAGGTGCCGCCTGTGACCTTTTTTCTATTCTTGTTGGTAAGGAGTTAAATCCTGGAATAGAGGAAGGAAAGGTCTATGTCCACTTGGGTCTAAATGTGGCCCACCAACCTTGGAGAATGTTGTCTGTGTCCATTCCCAATTAACCCCTCATGCCTCACATGAAATGGCAGCTGGACAGTGAAGGCTGAATAACGCCACTGTGCATCTGTCACTTTATTGTACGCTGCCATGAGTCCCCAGCTGGCTACGTTAAAATGCTCCATCTCAGGCAGTGCCTGTAGCTCAGGGAGGCTGGTGGGTTCAAACCCAGTCTGGGCCAACTAAAACAACAATGACAACTGTAACAAAAAATAGCTGGGCCTTGTGGCAGGCGCCTGTGGTTCCAGCTACTTGGGAGGATGAGGCAAGAGAATCAGTTAAGCCTAAGAGTTTGAGGTTGCTGTGAGCTGTGATACCACAGCACTCTACCCAGGACAGCTTGAGACTCTGTCTCAAAAAAAAAAAATGCTTACAACAAACTGTGGTATATGTACACCATGGAATACTATGCAGCCATAAAGAAAGTTGGAGACTTTACGTCCTTCATGTTCACGTGGATGGAGCTGGAAAATGTTCTTCTTAGCAAAGTATCATAAGAATGGAAGAAAAAGTATCCAATGTACACACCCCTATTATGAAATTAATTTATACCTTTTATATGAAAGCTATAACCTAATAACAACCTAAGATTACGGGTAGGAGGGAGGGAGGGGAGGGGGGAATGGGTGGAGGGAGGGGGATTGGAGGGATCACTTCTGTGGTTTATCTCACAAGGGTACAAGTGAATCTTTCTAAGAGTAGAATATGAACGTTTTAACACAATAACTAAGAAAATGACATAAAGGCTATAGTAACCAGTTTGATGGAAGTGTTTCAGATTGTGTGTGAAAACCCCACACTGTACCCCAGAAGTGCATTAATGTACATAGTTACCATTCAATTAAAAAAAAATGCTCCCTCTCCCCAGTAGCTAGATGCCCCTTGAGGACAGGGACTCTCTTAGGTTTCTCCTGCAGCTTCCATGGTACACTATGTTGGTTACTCTGTCACAGTCCAATCAGGGAAGCCTGTTTAAGTATTAAAGAATATATCAAGCAATTGTGGGCGAAGCTGGGAAAGTGGTGCATGAGGGGAAGGTGGAAGATTAGTAACTTACCAGCCTTCCTGAAGCACAGGTACGAATGGACCAAAGTGTGCCAAGGGATATTGACAAGCAGGCACATCCAGTTGCTGGAGTGTGACTATGGAAGTAGAGCCGGTAGGAGTCAATGGGAACTATTGCTTTTGCATGTGGTGGTGGACCTGGGGCCACTACCAGTCATAGGACAAATTTCTGGATGGGAAATGGAAGCTGGACAAGCTGCAACCACCAGCACCTGCACCTGCCTGCCATGGCATCAAACCACAATGACCTTCAGAGAACATTGCTGTTACTTTACTGCAACCTTCCAAATCTTTCACAAATTTCTCTTTTGGCCAACTGTCGTCCAGAAGCATACAGAGAAGGGGATTTAGGGAAACCATTTCCACTAATGCACATAGACACAGCACAGTATGACATCATCACAAGCACACGCAGTCATCACGCAGAACTCATCTGGGCGGTTTCTAGCATCAAGGGAAAAGCCCTATCTAAAGTTAGGAGATCTAGGACATTTGGTCATGGTTCAACCACTAAAAATAAGTTGTTAATCTCATTGTACCTCAGGTCCTCAAAGGGGGAAAGAATCAATGACTCATCACCTCTTAGAAGGTTCATGCAGAGGTGAGGGAGATAAAATGTTAGTGAAACTTCCAGGCAAAAGTTCTAAAAGATACTAGATTTTCCAACATTATTTCTCTTAGATTTTCCTGCTGTGCACTTAAAGTATGTTTATTTGGAGCTCAGTCTTCTGGATAAAATATGGATTTGAAAATGAGAAATTTCAGCTATGTTTTCTCTAACTATAATCTTGGTGTGCTATAAAATTTGGAGCAAGTCATTAAACCATTTGCGGTCAACATTTACTTATGTACAGAACAGGGATAGTCACATTTTAAAGAAATTAAGGCCCAGGGTTTGTCGTGTGAGGCCCTGCAGAGCTGTGTGAGCTTCACCAGAGCCGTGTTCTACAAGGCTTCCAGGGCCCTCCACTGTTATCTCCTTGAAACGACAGATAAGGTGGTACCTGTAGCTCAGTGGTTAGGGTGCCGGCCACATACACCCAGGCTGGTAGGTTTGAACCCGGCCGGGGGCCAGCTAAACAACAATGGCAACTGCCAAAACAACAACAACAACAACAACAACAAAATAGCCACGCATTGTGGCAGGCGCCTATAATCCCAGCTACTCAGGAGGCTGAGGCAAGAGATTAGCTTAAGCCCAAGAGTTTGAGGTTGCTGTAAGCTGTGATGCCACAGCACTCTACTGAGGGTGACATAGTGAGACTCTGTTTCAAAAAAAAAAAACCCAGATAAGATTACACCACAGCATGCTAAGTCAGCCCTTCCCCCATTTCACCTTGAGCTGAAGTTACAGGGTTTGCTTCCTTTTTTGATTATACCATCAAACACAGAAAAATATTCAGTTTCCTGGTTCCATTCAAATCAGGGATTGCCTTACTCCATGCATGGAAACGGTGATGAGAAACCAAAAACAGATAGAGAAGAAGGATCCAGACTAGAGCCGAGGAAGCAGAGCTGAAGCATTTTCTTTCTCCCTGGGCCAACTGCTTTCTACAGACATGTGGGGAGTTCTGCCAGGGACCTCCTCCAAGACCAATGTTATGAATGTGTCTCCTTAAATAGAAAAGTGATGATCCCAACAGGTCTGAAGGACATAGACTTCACAAACTTCACTCCCTTGGATCTGGAGGGTTAACTTTATGACAAACAGAGGGATTAAGAAAAGAATATACAATAGTATTTTTTCCTGTGTGGTGGGTTTTTTTTTTTTTTTTTGTGTCTGAGTTTCACTTAGTCATCCTCGGTAGAGTGCTGTGGCATGACAGCTCACAGCAACCTTAAACTCTTGAGCTCAAGCGATTCCCTTGCTTCAGCCTCCCAAGTAGCTGGGACTACAGGTTCCTGCCACAACACCCAGCTATTTTTAGAGACAGAGTCTCACTCTTGCTCAGGGTGGTCTCAAACTCATGAGCTCAGGGCAATCCATCCAGCTCGGCCTCCCAGGATGCTAGGATCTCCTGTGTTTTTCATTGACCATGTATGCCTTTCCAGGTCTGAGTACTTTAGTGTCTAGCCTTAATAATTAATATTTGGGGCATTAAATGTTTCAGTTCTTCCTACATAGCATTTGTTAAGTGTCAACCAGAGCCTACTAACAAATGCATGGCATTTGAACATAAAGTTTTATCTCCTGCCTTTAAAGGCAATAAAGCTTATCTGGGCATTGTGGGCGGGTGCCTGTAGTCCCGGCAACTTGGGAAGCTGAGGCAAGAGAATTGCTTGACCCCAGGAGTTTGAGCTTGCTGTGAGCTATGATGCCACAGCACTCTTCCTGGGGGTGACAAGGTGAGATTCTATCTCAAAAAACAAAAAAATTAAATAAATAAATAAATGAAGGTGCCAAAGCTCAGGTAGCACTTTTTCATTCTAAGCTTCAGTTGTCACCGTGAGTGTGCTCGTAAAGGTGAAGCTTGTGTTGCCCCACCCACATTCTCTCCCATGTCTCTGCAGGCCGGGGTCATGCTTAGGCAAGTTGGCCGATGGACAGTAAGAGAGGTCTGAATAGTTATAGAGAGTCAAGGATAAACCTATTTTGGTATCTTCAAAGCCCAGTATAAAAATAGCAGTAAAAATATTTCATGATAAAAATAATCAATTCTCAAGCCCTTTATTTGTGTTCCCCATTTCTTAATTGGAAGACTTTTATGTAACTTACAGTATTTGGGCCCAATGTCATGTTTGTTATGTTTATATAGTAACCAAAAACTCTGAATAAATATTTATACAGTTACAAAACTTTTAATGGGTCCCAAGCTTGGAATAATCCAAAAAAACCCCACACACAACACTCTATTTTGGGCAGTTATAAATCCCCCATTGTCAACATGCCTTGGACATTAGGAAGGAAGGAGTAAGCCTGAATGGCTCCCGTATGTTGGTCACAAGCAGGCTTTGTGGGTGGGGTGGAAGGGAGAGCATGGGGGGGCTGCCGTGGCTGGTGTGCAATGGGTGTCCCCACAGTCTGGTAACGTGCAGAGCATTGTTTTGCACTTGTCAGCTGCTGCCTGGGGACACCTGCGTGATAAATGAATGATGAGCTGCACAGGGCTCTTCTTACACTAAAAAATTCAGCACATATGGTTCTGGCAGGTTCTCTATGCCATCCTATCTTCTGGTCACTCTGGAAGCACATTTATTCTCAGCCATAAAAAAAGAATATTCTAGCTTTTAGGAGAGAAATGAGACCAATAACTCAGAGCATCAGCCTTTAGGGACATGACGTAAAGAAATTGTATGTGAAACCTGAATGCAGGATGATCTAGAAAAGTACCCAGGATCAGTGCATTGGGAGAGTGGGAAAAAAGGGAAAGAATTTTTTTTTTTTTTAAGACAGAGTCTCACTATGTCGCCCTGGGTAGAGTGCTGTAGCATCATTGCTCACAGCAACCTCAAACTTGGGCTTAAGTGATTCTCTTGCCTCAGCCTCCCAAATAGCTGGGACTGCAGGTGCCTGCCACAACGCCCAGCTATTTTCTTTGTTGCAGTTGTCACTGTGGTCTAGTAGGCCTGGGCTGGGTTCAAACCTTCCTGTCTCGGTGTATGTGGCCAGTGCCCTAACCACTGAGCTACTGGTGCTAAGCCAGGGCAAGAATTTTACAAGAATTGTTCCTTTGAGTACAGAAAGACCCAAATTGGCACATTTTTAACTGGTAATAATTTGTGAAATTTTACGAGAGAAAGAAGAAACAGAAGATGCTTCTTGACCTGTATACATAACAAGGTAGCTGCGAGGTCACAATAACTGGATCTACCTCCCAAGGTTGTTCTGAGACATAACAGCAATAGAGAAGTTGCTTAGCACAATGTTAGGCACAAAATAAGTGGTAATCAAGGTTAGCTATTATATTATCCCTCAATTTTTGAGACACTGACTCATCACCCTCACTGTAAGGAAAGAGCTAATACTAGATATATTTAGGTCGAATGACTGGAAAAATTGAATAGAAAATCTTCCCAAAGAGTTTTTGACTTGGAGAAAGGATGTTTATGGTTCCATTCCCCCAAAGCTATGGCCTCAGGGTGTAGAGCGTATCTGCCCACCAGAGGAAAAACCCCACCCTTACTAGGCTAAGTCAGCAGAGGCTGGCTTCCTAGGAATGGAGGCTGTAAGAACACTTTCGTCCTTGAATAGTTCAAAGCATTTCTTGAAGCTTTACCAGTGGGGTGAGGAACACTCAATTAAACCCAAAATAGCCACTGTCAGGGCTGATGGCTAACAGCTGTGGCATGGCTGTGGTCAGCTGCTGTGACTTACGTCACTGCACCTGATCCTGGGCCTGGGGATCCCTGACAAATGGTCACGCGAGCCTCACATTTTTTATCTGTCTGTAAGCCAATAGAAGGTGAAAGAAGCCAGATTTTGATCTCAAACAAAAGGCTCCAGTCAATCCAGGTAAATTTCTCTTTTTTTTCTTTTGAGACAGAGTCTCACAATGTTGCCCTCAGTAGAATGCCATGGTGTCACAGCTCATAGCAACCTCAAACTCTTTGGCTTAAGCAGTTCTTTTGCCTCAGCCTGCCAAGGAGCTGGAACTACAACTATAAGCACCAGCCACAATGCCCAGTTATTTGTTGTTGTTGTTGTTTTTGTTGCAGTTGTCATTGGTGTTTTAGCTGGCCCAGGCTGGGTTCGAACCTACCAGCCTCAGTGTATGTGGCCAGTGCCCGACCCACTGAGTTTTGGGCACCACCCAATCCTGGTAAATTTTTCATCCTGTTGTCCCCCTCCTTACCACTGAACCCATGGAGTTTGAGAGAAAGAGAGAATCCCCATATTTTGATGATGTGAGAGGACTATTCTTTTATCCCATTTTTAGGACAGTTTTCTTTCATTTTAAAATTCTAGTATATTTCCACTAAAAAAGAATTATATGCCTGGGGCTCTCTGAATGTTGTTTGAGATGGAGTAATGATGCTAATTGACATTTAATAAGCATCTATAATATGCCCTGCACCATTGTAGGTGCTTTATATATATATTATTTCATTTAATCTGGTTTTTGTTTTTTGAGACAGAGTCTTAGTATGTTGCCCTCAGTAGAGTGCCATGGCATTACAGCTCACAGCAATCTCCAACTCTTGGGCTTAAGTCATTCTCTTGCCTCAGCTGGGACTACGGGTGCCTGCCACAATGCCCAGCTATTTTTTGTTGCAGTTGTCATTGTTTAGCAGACCCCTGCCAGGTTCAAACCCAGCCAGCCTTGGTGCATGTGGCTGGTGCTGTAACCACTGTGGGCACTGAGCCATATTTAATCTTATAAAGCATATCTTTAATACCAAGACAAGCAGCTACCCAGGGGCAAAGGCAGAATTCAACTCACTTTTTTCCTCTAAAGAAGGTTGCCTGGTTTTTCCAGGAATCTCTTAAAACACTTTTTTCCTTCTTAAAAGTACTTTGTAAAGTTTTCTGTTTATAAAAAATAAGATGTTTATTTTATAATATGTATGTTTATAATAGAAAATTTGGAGAATAAGAAATATGTAAAGAAGTAGTAATCTATTCCACATATAACGCTGTTAACTTTTTAAATTTTCCTAACATACTTTTCTGCACATATATTTATAACATTCTTTTTTTCCCCCCAAATTGGGATGTTGAAACTTTTTAGACTTTCCAGAGGTTTTTTAATTTCCTTGGAATGCCAGCAAGCCTATTTCACCCTGTGAAGCACGTGTGGACTTCTAAAGTTCAAATATAGTTCAGAAAATTGGCCACACAAAATGCCTTTTTCCGCCCTGATAGAGGCTATAAGTGCCTACCCATTTGTGTTTCTGGCAGCAGGACCACTAGTCAGTGGTCACCAATGGCTATTAGTGTCATTACAAGAATTCTTATACCTCTTTGGGCATTAATGATGTTCCAAATGTTATAAAAATTTAGTGACTGAAAATGTACATATGTTAAAATCTTCAGCTAGTGACTCAGGTCATGGCAATTTCAGCTTCCTTCTCTTAATTCCGTGTTTTCAGCCAGACCCCATCAGTGGCATTTCAGTCTCATTTTATAAACCAAGAAGGTTTCATTCTGCATGTATTTCAGCATTTTATATTTTCCTTTGGCTGCCCTGGTACTGCATGTGTTCCTTAAAAACACCTCTCCATTGATGGGCAGCTTTCCACGGGGCCCTTTCTGTGGGCATGACAGATTATACTCTGTCTGATCCTGTCTTTGTCCCTGAGATACCAACCAGGAGCGTTATTCCTACTTTGTCTGATAGAATGGAATTATTTTTGGTAGAGGCTGCTGTGCGTGAAAGACAGCTTATAGTCTTTTCAAAAGACTACGTTGTGGACACATGGGCTTCTTGACAATGTGTAACTAGAATTGCAATGTTTTCTCTGCCCCCAAGACTACCTTTGAATTCACCCTCTCTGCTTGTGTCTGTCCATGAAGATAGACGAATTGCTTTGGCCCTGAATATGGTAATAGTAGCATACATCATTTCTGACAACCACTTCCTGACCCTCATCCCTGAATGTTTATGAAATGTTTCTATTGGTTCTCCACAGAGCTCCATGGTGCACAGAGAAATGGACCTCAGGCAGCAAGAGAAGGCCAGCGCCACTTACCTACTGGGGCTTGTATACGCCTCTTTCTATAACCCTATAACCCCTGTCCAGGATTTTATACACTCACTTAAATGGAATCCTTGATCCGTTATGCTGGAGCTCGGTTGGATAAATATGGAAAAACTGCGGGAGCTATGTCATGAACCACAATGTTTTTTTTTGCGTTCTGTGTAATTTGAACACAAGATTCCTTTGCTATTTGTCACCTCCTATGTTACCACTGTCGCCTGATATTTCGTAACCATCAATTCTTTGCCAGTGCCCACATGCAAAGATGGGATTGTATTAAAAAATAAATGAGAACAGCACATTCTGATGTGGTATAGCATATCAGCAGTTTCCAACAGAAGCCTTGTTGCCTGCCCTTCCCCTCTTAAGAAACAAAGGACATGAGGGAGTGCCTCCTTATCCCCTTACAGCTCCCGGTGAGAAGGGAAAGCAGTGTCCGAAATAAAAGAAAAGCCTTTTTCCTTTGAAGTATCTAAATGTCTAAAGATGGGAACAGCCACAGGGGGCTGCGCCCTGCAAGCTGATCTGATTTTGTGGACAATCCACTTTCAGTTGGAAAGCTCACTTACAGCAGCTTCAACCTATAGGGGTTTATTTTTCTCAATAAACAAAGAAATCAGAAGTGGACAGTCCAAGCTGAGTCCTCAGGGACTCAGGTTCTTTCTGTCCCCCCAACTTGACCACATTGAATTTTCATCTTGTGCTTATTGCCTCATGGTGGCAAGATGACTGCAGCACCTCTGGGACTCACGACTGATTTTTAAGGTAGGAGGAAGAGGACAGCGCTGTCCTAGCAAAGGTTTCCCCAAACCCTCAGTTGATTTCTGCTGCCTTTTGATTGGCTATGACTATATCACATGGTCACTCTCTATAGGCTTAAGGATGAGTTTGAGCAGGGAGTGTTGCTGAGTGTAACAGAGGAGGAATGGTGCAGTTTGGTCACATACTTCACACTGCCGCTCTCCTTAAGATTTCACTTAGAGAATGGTAAGGACAGAGGAAAGGAGGCAGAAGGAGAAACACACTGACTTCTTTGGAGATGAAAGTGGTTGCTTCCAAGATGTGTTTGTAGAAGCATGGGGATCACAGATACCCCTACTACGTGAAAGCAGTCCCCAGCTTTTGATCATATGTGAACATTTCTGTAATAGATTGATTCCCCGTTATCCTGGAAAGTGTTGTAGTTAAATTAATGGGAAAGTGAGAATATTTTATTTTATTTTACTTTACCTTCAATCATTTGTACCTTGTAGAAAAGTATCATTTTTAAAAAGTAAACCTGACCATTTCATCCCTTTGTTTAAAATCCTTCAGGATCTTTCCATAGTTCTAAGGCTGGGTTAGGTCACACCGACAATCCCAGCACTTTGGGAGGCTGATGCTGGAGAACCACTTGAGGACAGGAATTCAAGACCAGCCTAGGCTATAACATAGTGAGACCTTGTCTCCACAAAAACATTGAAAGATCGGCTAGGCATGGTGGCACGTATCCTGGAGTCCCAGGACTAGGGAGGCGGAGGTGGAAGTATCCCTTGAGCCTGGGAGTTTGAGGTTATAGTGAGCTATGCACACTAGCCTGGGTGACAAAGCTATGCTCAAAAATTAATCAATTAATTGATCTATTGATTGATTAATTAATTACCTGAATGAAAGGTAAAATCCTTGATATGGTCTTTAGAGACCTGCCAGACATTTTGTTTATTTCAGTAGCCTCCTCTCTGTCTCTCTGCCCCAGGGCCCTTGCATGTGCCCTTCTGTCTCCCCAGAAGCCTTTTCCCCCATTCTGGGTCGTGCACCCTCTGCTGATTCTTCATCTTTAAGATTAAAGTTTGCTTAGAGAAGCATTCCTTCACCTGTCAGCCTAGCTCGGGGCATCCTGATAGGAATTCTCAGTATTTTGGTCTTCTCAGGCTTTATACAAAAACAATTAATAAATTTGCAGAATTTGTAGTGAGTCGTTTTAGGTCTGCTTCCTCTGCTAAAATGTGAGCTTTGTCAAGGCCCTGATGTTCTTGTTTACTGCTTAACTTGTAGCACCTAGATGGGTGGCTACTGTGTAGTAAGCACTTAAAAAATATTTATTGAATGAATAAATGAAATTTTAAAGGTATGAAGCTGTTTTGCTGATAATATGCATTGGTGCCACTCAAAATATAGTTCTGAACTGGTACTGGTGACGGCCTACAAATATTCTTTTTTTTTTTTGAGACAGAGTCTCACTCTGTCACCCTGGCTAGAGTGCCATGGCATCATAGGTTACAGCAACTTCAAACTCCTGGGCTCAAATGATCCTTTTGCTTCAACCTCACGAGCAGTTGGGACCACAGGCACCAACCACAACACCTGGCTAGTTTTATTCTATTTTTAGTAGAGACAGGAGTCTCCCTCTTGCTTAGGCTTGGTCTTGAACTCCTAAGCTCAAGCAATCCACCTGCCTAAGCCTCCCGGAATGCTAGAATTATAGGCTTGAGCAACCTTGCCCAGCCTTAAATGTTCATTATTATTTTTATTTATTTACTTATTTTTTGAGACAGAGCCTCAAGCTGTCCCCCTGGGTAGAGTGCTGTGGCATCACAGCTCACAGCAACCTCCAACTCCTGGGCTCAAGCGAGTCTCCTGCCGCCACCTCCCAAGTAGCTGGTACTACAGGCACCCGCCACAACACCTGGCTATTTTTTGGTTGCAGCCGTCATTGTTTGGCAGGCCTGGGCTCGATTCGAACCCTCCAGCTCGGGTGTATGTGGCTGGTGCCTTAGCCACGTGAGCCACAGGCACCAAGCCACGAATGTTCATTATTAATTTGCCACAAGGTAAGTACAGATATTCAGAGTGTTTAGAAACTTCTGTAGTAATTATCAAAGTTTAATAGAAAATGACTTAGAAATTTTTAAAAAGTAAAATAAAACTAGTCCGTCACAGACAATTTGAGAAGCACTGCTGTACGTTAAATACTGCAGACTGTCACTGCATTAACAAAATGTGAATAATTCTGAAGCTGCAGAAGCTCAGCAGCCACGATTAGCAGCGATCAGAGGAGCTGGCAGGTCAGTGCGAACCTCCTGCGAGGAGGAGCACAGCCCCACCTTCACCTCCTCAGAGGAGGGCTGACTCCCTCCTTCCCAGCAAGTTATTTAACGCAGATGTCTCAGTTTCCCCATGAGGAAAACAGGAATAATAGCAGAACTTACTTCGCAGTGTTACTGTGATAGATGAAATGGGGACAATTATATTCAAAGCGTTTAGTGCAGAGTCTGGCTGCAGTAAACACTAGCTGTCTGCTATTATTATTACTTGCAATACATGGAAGAGCCATTTTGCACAAAATAAAAGGAGTTAAAAAAATAAAACATGGTTTTGATTAAAATAACACTTGGGATCTAAAAGCACACTGAACAGAGATGGATATCAAGCCTACACTGAGAGCAAACAGCCTGCTGGGAGGATGTCAGGTTATGCTCCTGTGTGTGTGAGGCAGGCTGAGACCTGGCTCTGACCTCAAATCAAGGGAAATATTTGCACAGCAGAGCTAGTATATTTGTGTATGGTTCTTATATGGGAAAACCTGCAAGCCAAACAGAGAGAAGAACGAGATTTTATTTTTTTACTGTAATATTCTTTTCTAACTCAGAAAATGCCAGAAATTCTATCAACAGGACTACATATTTTTGGGTGAAGGCTTTAAGTACAACTTAAATAGGCCACATTTTAATCCCTCCTCAGTCATTTACACTTTAGCGTGAAGAAAGCATCTGAAGGAAGCTTGGATGGTGGAGGCCTTTGCTCCTGCATTACTCTAACCTGGCGTTTGTTCCTGAGCCCCTCTCCAGCCCTTGCAAAAGGGGTATGAAACTTGAGGATTTCTATAATTTAGCACTTACATTCTGCCATCTTATATTTCTATAATTTAGCACTTATATTCTGCCACCCATTGTTCAGTACCATTCTGTGTATGTTTATCTTAATCACATTTCTGAGTTCAGGCATGACTTTTCCTACTCTGCCAGCACAGGACTGCATACAGAATAAGTTCTCAATAAACACTTATTGGATGATGGGGAAGGTGAGGTAGGAAAACTGGAGCACACATGTCATTAGAGTGTAGGGGTAAGCTTCGGATGTGGGCTGGACTCAATCATTTGTGACCTTAAAGCATATTCCATACAGTCGGGATGGAGTGGGGGGCAAGGAGGAAGGAGAGAGAGGGTGAAAACAGTGGAGGTAGAAATAGCAGAAAGTCCTTTTACAAAGAGACTGTCAGTGAAAGAGGATAAGAGTCAGGGAGGCCAGATGGAGGGAGTCAGGAGACGTTTTCAAGGTGGAAGAGACCTGAGTTTGTGCGTCTGTAACAGAATGGAATGACGATACTACAGGGAGGGCGACATTGGAGGTGAATAGAAGAGGACAGTTGGTAAATGACAATCCCTAAAAGGCATAGAATCAGGGTCCCAGTAGAAGGGCTAGCCTTGGCTAGAAAGAAGGACCCTCCCTCCGCTTCTGATACAGAAAGGAAGCCAGGGTGGGTGAATAATGATACATTGATTCTGAGATGGGGAGAGGAAATAGATGAGAGAAGGAGCTGGTAGACTTGACCTTCTCAGAAAAGGGAAAATACACATTACCATCCTGGCATGGGCCACCCCATCTTTTATTACCCCCTTGCTCAGAGTTTGAGGGATGGTAATAGTGAAAAGAATGTTTGGGGTTAGTGTTAAGCTACCAGAAAAGAAGTGCTTAAAAAGGTTACTCAGCTTAGCACTTTGGGAGGCTGAGGCAGGAGAACTGCTTGAGGTCAGGAGTTCAAGACCAGCCTGAGGAAGAGTGAGACCCCCTCTCTACTAAAAACAGAAAATTAGCCAGGCACAGTGACGTGCACCTGTAAGTGCCAGTTATTTGGGAGGCTGAGGAAATAGGATCATGTAAGCCCAGCAGTTTGAGGTTGCTATGAGCTATGATGCTGCCACGGCACTCTACCCAGGGTGGTACAGTGACACCCTGTCTCAAAAACAAAAACCAAAAAAAACATTAGTCAGCACCTCTGAGGACTGGGCTTGTGCTGGCTGCCAGGGGTCTGTAGAGAGTCTGATGGGTCATCCACTCGCTCACCCAGCACCTTCCTCATGCCAGGCATGACCCGGAGCCTTGTTCAGTGAACAAACAAAGAGTCTGTAGTCTAGAGGAAAAGACAGGCAAGCAAGCAGCTGGTGCGCCCTGCAGGGAACGGTACACTGGGGTATATGTGGGGGGCTAGGGGGAGGGGACCCCAATGTTAAAGAACTGAAGACTGCAAAGATTATTTCCATCAGACTGAGTGGCAGGATCAAAGACCTAAGAAAAAGCCTGGTGTTTCTGGAAACTGGAACAGAACAGTGTAGATGGAGTGAAGGGTGGGTGGGGAAGAGGAGAAAGAACTAAGGTTGGAGAGGGAAGCAGGAGCCAGATCACTAGGAGCAGAGTCTGTCCTTCCAGGGCCACCCAACCTGCCTTGCTGTGAGGAAGGGGGAAGTCTAGAAACAAGGAGACTGAGTAAGAGAGAGAAGTGACTGTGGAAATGAAAAACAGCAAGTAGATTTGAGAGATTTATAGGAGGAACAATCAGCAGGGCTTGTTAATTGCTTGGATAAGAAAGAGTGAAGGGAGACTCAAGTTTCCAGCTTGGGCAACCAGGTCAGGAGAGATGCCCTTCACTGAAA
The DNA here is from genome assembly GCA_963575145.1 of Galago senegalensis. Classification (NCBI taxonomy): domain Eukaryota; kingdom Metazoa; phylum Chordata; class Mammalia; order Primates; family Galagidae; genus Galago; species Galago senegalensis. The sequence goes on from CAUYTI010005489.1 coordinate 17,334, forward strand.
CAGGAAACGGGAGGAAGAACTAGGTTGGGGGGGGGGGTGATGAGCTTATGTTTGAACATGTGAACTGTGAGGGGCCTGTGGGGAATGTGAGCAGAAAAGGGCAGCAGACACTGGATTTATGTGTCTGGAGCCCAAAGAGATGGCTGGGCTGGCGGCTCTGGATTATTGATCTACAGCCTCAGATGATGAGGGAAGGCTCAGGGTCATTAGGGAAGACTGGGGGGAAGGGAAGAATGAGAAGAGCACAAGCCTGAGGCGAGGCCAGAGGAGAATACTGCCTCTCGGGGCCAGGTAGAGGAAGAGGAGCCACCCAGGGTGCTGAGCAGCAGACCCCAGGCTGTAGGAGGTGAAGACCAAAGAGTGCGATGACACAAGTCCAGGGAGAAGAGACTTCAGGGGAGGTGCAGGCTACGACCTCAAACCTGCTGAGCAGTCAAGGAAGAAGAGACTCAAGGTTGTCCCTTCATTCAGCCACAGGGAGGTTTTAGTGATCTTGCTGAGACACTCTCCGGACATGTGGTGTGTGGGGACAGAAGGGAAGGGAGGAAAAGAATGTCACAGAGGCAGGGAGAGTGGCCTACTTGTCAAAGCTGCGGAGAAAGAATGATAGAGGGAGGGGCGGGAGGGGTCAAGGAAAGTTCTTCACTTTGTGGTCATTTTAGAAAATGATGTAAACTGAATGTGCGGGAAGGGGGATGGGGAGGCACCTGAGGAAGGAAGTTTGGAGAAATAGGGCAGAGTGAATACTGACAGGAGGAGAGCCCCTGAAAAGGCAAAACGGGTCGAACTCGAAGACCATGCAACCCATCAGCCCTGGGCAGAGACAGTAATAGTGATACAATTAGGCCCTGCTCCTGTGTCAGGCACTGTCATCTCACTTGGTGCCCACGGCCATCCTATAAAATGGGAGCTATAATTATCCCCTTTTTAAATGAGGGCCACTATTTAACTGAGGCCTACATGATCGCACAGTTGCTCAATGCCACCTAGCTAGAAAGTGGTGGAGCTGGGACTTGTTCAGTTTTAAGGGGAAGGAGGGGAAGGCGGACTCAGGTAACTTTGCAGGGTTGGTAGCTGGGCATGGTCAGCTGATGACCTCGATCTGTAAAGTGGGAGGTGAGGGGCCGGCAGGAGGGAGCGGGAACACCGGCCATGGTAAGTTACCACAGAGGTGTGACAGATGAGCAGCTGAGAGGGTCACCATCCCAGCAGCTCCCGGAAGCCCTAGAGCAGAAGCAGGCGGCACCCAGGGTACAGAAGCAGGGCTGGTTCTCACTTGTCTCTCCCTGTTTTTACCTTTCCAGCCTGAGGGAGGGCCCGCCTTGGAGGTGTATTAGCTGGAGTGCTAATTTAGTTCCAGAAAGGAAGAGGAATCTCTGGTTACCTGCCAATGTTAAGACATGTCAGAACAATAGTCCTGCTGGGTCCTGGAAAATTGTGCTGTAATAACCACGTCATTATCATCCATACAATTCTTCATAGTCTTTTATAGCAACTTTGTAATTTGTGTTGAATTTCATTTTTGTCATACTAAATGTCAGCAGTGCAACAGTTTTTAGTTCTGAAATGTTTCTTTCTTTTTTTTTTTTTGAAACAGAGTCTTACTTTGTCACCCTCGGTAGAGTGCTGTGGTGTCATAGCTCACAGCAACCTCAAACTCTTGGGCTTAAGCCATTCTCTGGCCTCAGCCTCCCACCACAATGCCTGGCTATTTTTAGAGACAGGGGTCTTGCACTGGCTCAGGCTGGTCTGGAACCTGCGAACTCAGGCAGTTCACCCACCTTGGCCTCCCAGAGTGCTAGGATTACAGGCATGAGCCACGGCATCTGGCTTCCTCAAAAATTTTAAAAGATCATTAGTTATTTTCTTTTCTTTTCTTTCTTTTTTTTTTTTTTGAGACAGAGCCTCAAGCTGTCCCCCTGGGTAGAATGCCCTGGCATTACAGCTCATAGCAACCTCCCACTCCTGGGCTCAAGCGAGTCTCTTGCTTCCGCCTCCCAAGTAGCTGGGACCACAGGTGCCTGCCACAACGCCCGGCTATTTTTTGGTTGCAGCCGTCATTGTTGTTTAGCGGGTCCGGGCTGGGGATTC
>CAUYTI010005492.1:0-18363 GCA_963575145.1 Galago senegalensis
CCCCTGGGTAGAGTGCCATGGCATCACAGCTCATAGCAACCTCCAACTCCTGGGCTCAAGCGAGTCTCCTGCCTCAGCCTCCCAAGTAGCTGGGACCACAGTCGCCCGCCACAACGCCTGGCAATTTTTTTTTTTTGGTTGCAGCCATCGTTGTTTTTGGCGGGCCTGGGCTGGATTCAAACCCGCCACCTTAGGTGTATGTGGCTGGCACCTCAGCCACTTGAGCCACAAGCGCCGAGCTAATGTAACAATTTTTAATAATTGTTATGTTTAAAAACTGACTCACCAAATTCTTGAAAATAAAAAACTAGTTCTCATCACCTAGTCTGAACTGGCTCCAGAATGTTATTGTGCCTATTTCACCACAGTCCTAAATATACAAAGTGTCAAGTTATGAAAATACATTGAGGATCACAGACCTCAGGAATTCTAGTTCAGTATTTTAGTAAACCCCCCTTGGAACTTGATATGACCAACTAGATGGAAATACACTAAGATGGAAAATATGAATGACATGAATAATTGGGTCTATTGTTATTCTATTATTAATCTATACATGGCTATCACTACTGGTTGGTAGATACATAGGTGAGATAGATGGGTGATAGATCATTACATTCAACAGAGAAAACACATTATGTTTTTAAGATCCATGGCCCATTCACAAATAGTCAAGGACCTACTAGGCTAAAAGAAAACCTCACTAAGTTTCAAAGACTCAGAAATATCACAAAACAAGAACCTCCTTGCTGATTGCAGTAAAATTACAAACTACAAAAAGCCAAAATTAGATACAAAAATTTAAAAAGGGATATTTTATTTTAATTTTGTTGTTATTGTTGTTGTTTTGAGGCAGTGTCACTCTGTTGCCCTGAGTGAAGTGCCATGGTGTCATCATAGCTCACAGCAACCTCCAATTCCTGGGCTCAAGTGATCATCTCAGCTTCCAGAGTAGCTGGGACTATGGGTGCCCACCACAACACCTGTGTATTTTTTCTATTTTTCGGAGAGATGGGGTCTCACTATTGCTCAGGCTGGTCTTGAACTCTTCAGCTTAAGCAATTCAGCTGTTTCGGCCTTCCAATATGCTAGGATTATCGGCGGGACTCACCACACCTGGACTAAAAAATAATATTTTAAAATGACCCTGAAGTAAGAGAGAAATCACTGCCTATTTAAGGACAAATGAAGACAAAGACTAGAGGAATGAGTGATATGGTTGATTAGTAATACTTGTGAGTGCTAATAACAGCTTTGAAGACATTATATAAAAAAGAAAAATGTCTTTTTATTTTCAGCTATAAATGCATTAACTTTAAATTTCAAAACAAACCAAAAAGTAACAGGGAAACAAACAAAGATTTTTAAAAAGAAGGCAACAACGAGCTATACAGAACATTGAAAAACAATAAAATCAAAACTGTGTCATATCTTACAGTAACTAAAACTAGCCTAAATGATTATGCCTATTATGTGATAAACAAATTTCTGACTTGACCAGGTAAGTAAAAAGAAAAGAGAAGAAAAGAAGTTATAAATTTAAAATAGTATGAATAATTGTATGCCAATAACTTATAATACCTACAATAAATGTATAACTTTCTAGAAAAGTATAATATTCCATAGGTAAGCCCCAAAATAAATACAATCTTGAACAAATATAAAACTGTTAAGGATATTGAAGTGGCGATCTAAAATTCCTTTCTTGAAAAATCATAAAGTTCAAATGGTTTCACAGAGGATTGCGACCCAATGCCCAGGACACTATCTTAATACGTTTTTTCTAAATACAGAAGATGAAATGTTTATCAATTCATTTGATGAGATCACTATAGCCTTACTAAATTCAGATAAGAACAAATAGTCTAACATAATGAATTAAAAGCTAATTTATTTGCAAGCATCGATTTATAAATTGAAGTACAATATTGGCTGACATATCTATATCAATGATTTAGTTGCAGTGTTGACAATTCTATTCATTCCTGTCTCCATTGGTGTTTTGAGTCACTTATATCTTTCTGGTTTCCTTGCAAGTATATGTATTTTTTAATTTCAGGTTATTGTGAGGATACAACCAGGTCACAGTTTTTGAATTGTTAGGTACAGTGCCCCTTGTAGTTATGTCCCACACCCAAAAGGTGTGCCATATCCCCCTACTTTGTGCTCTTCAAGTGGGAGCAATAATGTCTTGTGCAAATGTTTAGTGCAAATGTCTTGACTAGAATCTTCTGCTATGTGGGCATGAAAAAATGAGTACATTAGATACTTCCTTTTCCATTCTTGTGATATTTTACTAAGAAGAATGTGTTTCAACTTTATTCCAGGTTAATACAAAAGATGTAAAGTCTCTGTCTTCTTATGGCTGAATATAATATTCCATGTTATACATGTACCACAGCTTGTTAATCCATTCCTTAGTTGATGGGCATTTATGTTGTTTCTGCATCTTGGCTATTGTAAATTGAGGTGTTGTAAACATTCTAGTGCAAATGTCTTTATGATATAATTTTTTTTTTTTATTCTGGGTAGATGCCTAGTACTGGGATTGCAAAGTCAAATGGGAAGTTTAAGTTGAGTTCTTTGAGGATTCTCAATACTTCATTCCATAGAGGATATATTAGTTTTCACTCCCACAAACAGTGTCCCTTTCCCTCCGCACCTGCCACAGCATCTGCAACTATTTGAGTGTGGGAGGTGGGGTATTCTCACTAGAGTTAGTTGATGTCTCAGGGTGGTTTTGATTTGCATTTCTCTAATGATTAGGGATGCTGAGCATTTTTTCATGTTTGTTAACCCATGTACCTGTCTTCCTCAGAGAAGGTTGTACTCATGTCTCTTGCACTGTGAAAGATGGGATTGTTAGCTCTTTTTTTGTTGATTAATTTGAGTTTTCTATAGATCCTAGTTATTAAGCATTTGTCAGATTTATAAGATGCAAATATCTTCTCCCATTCTTAAGGTTGTCCATTTGCTTTAATTGTTGTGTCCTTGGCTGTGCAAGAGCTTTTCAGTTTAATCAAGACCCTTTTGTTTATTTTTGTTGCTGTGTGATGACATTTTCTTCATAAAATCTTTCCCCAGGTCAACATCTTCAAGAATTTTACTCACTCACTCTTTCATCTAAGATTTTTATCACTTCACATCTTTGATTTAAATCTTTACCTATCCTAAGTCAGTTTTCATAAGTGGTGAAAGGTATGGGTCCAATTTCAGTGTTTATATATGCTTATTCAGTTTTCTCAGCACCATTTATTGAATAGGGATTCTTTTCCCCAGTATATGCTTTTGTTCGGTTTCTTAAAATCAGATGGCAACTAGAGACTGGTTTCATCTCTTGGTTTTCTATCTTGTTCCGTATGTCTATGTCTCTATTTTTGTGTGAATACCATGCTGTTTTGATCATTGTGGACTTATAACATAACTTAAAGTCAATGTGAAGGAGGTAAAGTGCCTTCTTACTAATAAGTTTGAGTTCTCTGTGGATTCTGGTTATCAAACCTTTGTCAGAAGCATAACCTGCAAATATCCTCTCCCATTTTGAAGGCTGTCTGCTTGCTTTACTTACAGTATTCTTGGCTGTGCAGAAGAGTTTTAGTTTGATCAGATCCCAGTAATGTATTTTTAGTGTTGCTTCAATTGTCTGGGGGTTCCTCCTCATAAAGTATTCTCCCAGGCAAAAAAAAAAAAAAAAAAGTATTCTCCCAGGCCAATTTTTTCAAGTGTTTTCCCAGCACTTTCTCCAAGAATCTTTATACTTTCATGTCCTAGGTTTAAATCTTTTATCCAGTGAGAGTCAATTTTTGTAATGGTGAAAGGTGTGGGTCCAGTTTCAGTCTTCTACAAGTTGCCAGCCAATTCTCCCAGCACCATTTGTTAAATAGGGAATCTTTCCCTCAATTTATGTTTTTGATAGACTTATCAAAGATCAAATGATGATAAGTGTCTGGGTTCATCTCTTGGTTCTCAATTCTGTTCCATACATCTACCTCTCTATTTTTGTGGCAATACCATGCTGTTTTGATCACTATAGATTTATAGTATAGTTTGAATTCTGGTAGCATGATTCCTCCTGATTTGCTTTTATTTCTGAGTAATGTCTCGGCTATTTGAGGTTTTTTTATGGTTCCATATAAAATGAAGTACTATTTTTTCCAGGTCTTTAAAGTATGATGGTGATGCTTTGGCAGGGATTGCATTAAATTTGTAAATTGTTTTGGGTAGAGGTGGAACATATCCTACTTAGCAAAATATCTCAAGAATGGAAGAAAAAATATCCAGTGTACTTGTACTATTCTGAGACTAATTTACGATTACTTATACTTTCACATGAAGAATAGATCACAACTATGGTCCATGCTGAAGGAGGGAGGAGGGAGGCTGGGAAGGGAGGGGGAGAGTCATATCGAGGGAGGGTGAATGGTGGGATCACAACTATGGTGCATAATGCAAGGGTACATGTCAGATCTATTAGCATAGAGTATAAATGTCTTAACACAATAATTAAGTAAACGAGATGAGGTATATATTAACCAGTGTGATGTAAGTGTTCCTAATTCTATATGAAAGCAGCACATTGTACTCCATAAATGCATTAATGTATACATGATTTATGTGTTCATGATTTAATAAAAAAAAATAAAAAAAACATAACCTAAAGTCTGGTACAGTGATGTCTACGGTATTATTTCTATTGCTAAAAGAATAGCCTTGGCTATCTGGCTTTCTTCTGTTTCCATATAAAATGAAGAACTATTTTCTTCCAAACTTTAAAGTATGATGTTGGTATTTTAATGGGGATTGCACTGAATCTGAGTAGACATTTTAACAATGCTGATTCTTCCCGGCCAGGAGCATTGTACGCCTTCTATTTGTCAGTCTTCTGCTATTTCTTTTCCTAGGGTTTCATAATTCTCTTTGTAGAAGCCCTTTACCTATTTTTTCAACTCCATTTAGGTTGAACATTTTCTCTGAAGTTACTGTGAAGGGAACTGTATCTTCGATTAGCTTCTCAAGTTGGCTGTTATTGGCATATACAAAAGCTACTGATTTGTGGACATTGATTTTATATCCCGAGATGTTACTATATTTCTTGATCACTTCCAGGAGTCTTGTGACTTATACTAAAGTATAAGATCATATCATTAGCAAAGAATGAGAGTTTGACCTTCTCTGCCCCCATTTGGATGCCCTTTATATTCTTCTCTTGCCTGATTGCATTAGCTATAACTTTCAGTGCTATGTTGAATAATAGTGGTAATAGTGCACATCTTTGTCTGATTCCTGTTCTAAGTGGAAAAGTGTTCCGTTTTACCCAATTCAGTATGATGTTAGCTATGGGTTTATTGTAGATAGCTTCACTCATTTAAAATAATGTGCCACTAATACTTATATTCTGAAGTGTTCTTGTTAAAGAAGGATGCTGAATCTTATCAAATACTTTTTCTTCCCTTTTTTTTGAGACAGAGTCTCACTTGGTCACCCTTGGCAGAGCGACTCTTGGGTTTAAGCAATCTGCTTGCCTCAGCCTCCCAAGTAGCTGGGGCAACAGGCATATGCTACAACACCTAGCTATGTTTAAGACAGGGTCTTGCTCTTGCTGAGGCTGGTCTCAACATCATAAGTTCAGAGAAGCCACCCACCCCAATCTCCCAAGTGCTGGGATTACAGGCATGAGCCACTGAGCTCAGCTTCAAATACTTTTCCTGCATCTATTAAGAGGATGATATGGTCTTTGCTTTTGCTTCTATTAAATGGTGAATTATATTTATGAATTTGCATAACTTAAACCAGCCTATTAACCTTGGGAGGAAACCTACTTGATCATGATGCATAATTTTTTAAAATTGTGTAGCTGTAATCTTTTGACTAGGATTTTATTGAATATTTTTTGCATTAATATTCATTAGTGAAATTGGTCTGTAGATCACCTTTTTAGTTGGGTCCTTTCCTGGTTTTGGTATCAGAATGATGTTTGCTTCATATAATGTGTTAGGAAAGGTTCCCTCCTTCTCAATGCTTTGGAATAGGTTCAACAGCCCTTTCCTGTCCCCAGACCTCTGTGGGAGAGCCAGCCGATTGGCCAGCCTCAGCTTGTTCCAAGTACCTGCCTTCTGCATTGGTTTTCCTCAGCTTCAGACCTCCTTGTTAGCTCCTGAAGTCTTCTGCTGTTTCACTGCATCCCTGAAGTGATATTTCTGTGCAATCCCTACAGCCAGAGGTGACTGAAGTCCACTTTCCCCTGTCTCACCACAAGTAGCACAAGGAGATGTCTCTAGTCCTCCATGTTGCTCCGACACTTTTGCAAAGTATTTGTTATCACAAGGACTTTCCTTTTCTTCTCTTGCAGTCGTGTTTTCATATCAATCTGTTATCTCCTTTGACTTTCTCCTCCAGTTTTAGAAATTATATTTTTGAACCATATTAAATGTATTGAGTTTTACTTTATTTTTCATGTCCTATGAACTATTAATAGCTCATTTACAAAAGTGATAGCCATCAATTTCAGGACCTGCTTATGGAAAAGAATGAGAACAAGTGGAAGAATTTGTTCTAAGAAATTCTCAATGCTGAAATGTAATGTTAGAATAGTCCTTCTAAAATATAAGTTTATATTTGGAAAGCGTGTATTTACAAGAATAATTATATGTCAGTGATAATTATTGCTCAAATGTAACAGGAACAAATATCATTTGTAGTGTGCTTTATTATGTTTCAGAATGGTCTTGTTGGATATTCATAGCATCTTAGCTCATTTTGTGGTTCTTCAGCAGAATTCATGTGAAATCCATGAATAAGGTAGTTTGTACAGGAAAAAAGTTTATTTGGCTCATAATTCTAGAGGCTGAAAGTTCACTTGGAGTGACTTCCGCTGAGCTTCTGGTCAGGCCCTCACGCTGGGTGACAATGTGGCAGAAAAATGACCATGTGGGACAAAGGGGTCAAACATGAGAGACAACCTCACTTAATAAAAAACCACCCTCTTAGGAACTAATGCATTCCCAAGAGAGCTAACCCAGTCTCAGGGGAAAGACATTAATCTATTTTAGTGACCTAATTACCTCTGAAAGGCACTACTTCCCAAGGTCAGCATATTAGCAACTAAATTTCAACAAGAGTTTTGGCACAAATCACATCCAAACCATAGTGCACATTATACATGAGAAAATTGGAGCTTAGTAAAGAAAAAATTTGCTCAATCTCAGCCAACTACTTAGTGAAAGAGCCAAAATTCAGTCAGATTCATTCAGATCTTCCAGAGTCTAGAGCTTGTCCTATCAAACACGGGACTGTAAGACACTACTGGGTATTAAAGGTACCGACTCTCTACATATTATGAAATCAAAATCAATTCATATGTTTAACATCTGTTCAGTTTCAACTATTTTATGTGTGCTGTGTGTGTATTTGATGTTCTCTCCCTTTTACCTATAATTAAATATAAGAATTTAACACCTTTTCTTTATGTAAAAAATGTACATTAGCTGGGCATTGTGGTGGACACCTGTAGTCCCAGCTACTTGGGAGGCTGAGGCAAGCTCAAGAATTTGAAGTTGCCATGAGCTGTGACACCACGCACCCTACTGAGGGCGACAAAGTGAAACTTTGTCTCAAAAAAAAAAAAAAAGTAAATGCCTTTTGAAACAGAGTGTCCACGCAGTAGAATTTATAACAAACAATGATAGATGTAATGAAAGATTTTATCTTTGATACATTTAAATATTGTACATAATAGTGAAAACATGACACACTTAAATATCTTAAAAAGTAGAGTTAACTATTTTTACACAGTCAATGGAATGCTATGAAAACATTAAAGTTAATATTGTAGAATATAGCAGCATGAAAAGGTGTTTAAAAAAGTTATGTTGCTTAAAAATGCAATTGTATACTGTAAAGGGATGTGCTTTATGGTGTGTCAATTACATGTTAGTAATAATTAATACTTTTGATTAAAAACATCTATTCTTCTATGATGCAAATTAAAACAGAGAAGACAATTGGGTGAGTTTTTTTCTATCTGTGAAAAAAAACATGTCCTTCTTCCACTTACAAAATGGGATTAAGCCAAGATCAGCACAAATACTCATGTTTTATTATTTTATTTTTGTGCCTAGAAAATATCCTATGCATAAAATAATTATATATATCAACATATTAACATTGGCTACCTGTGTTGAGAAGGTTCTTGGATTTTTTTCATTTTTATATTTACATTTTAATCTACCTTCCAGATTTTTGATGTTGAGTGCTGCCTTTCTTATTAAATCATAAATATAATTTTAAAAATTCAATTCACACACAACAAAATTCAATTCACATAGTAGCTAATCTTTCATATTGGGGGTGCTAACATTGTTGAATCCAGAAGCCCACAATTAGGAGAAGTGTTTGTTATTTATTTGTTCCTTTTTAACATAGATCTTTAGTCCTTTGCATAAAATAATCTGGCAATGTCTGCCAAGTTTCATTAGTGGACTTTTAATGTATTGGCTGGTTCAGCCTTTTAAGCATCATGAGTGCGTGGGGGAGGGGTGAAATGTGGACTACCAACGAGTGAGGACACATTTTCATAATTGGGAACCTTATGAAACTTGCAACTTTACTTGGAACTTTACTCTCGACTTTCCCTTCCCACATTTTATTTGCTGGTTTGCTCTTATTTAGTTTGGTTTTCTGAATTCTTCTCTTAAACAAATGAAAACAAGGGAACAATTCGGTAAAATATTTCTTCTTCCCAGCTTGAAAGTAATCAAATATACCTTCCACCCATCTACAATATGGGAATTAAATAGCATTAACAGAGGACTGATATTAGGGTGTCATCAGATTATATATAAATGACACACTACAACTGTTAGCTTAGATAATGAACATCTACAATTAAAAATTGTGTTGATATGAAAATATGTTTTTCTACCATAAACTTGGCAAATCCCTAAGAAAGTAAAAATTCCTCAAATATATATTAATACACATGAAGCACTTATGTATTTATATATTAAAATTGTTATCTTTTGCAACTATGGATGGCTATAAAACCTCCTGGGTTTTATAGTGGGTATTAGGATTTTCTTTTTGTCGGTAGATTTATTAGGTAGGTAGCTTTTTAAATTTGGCTAATGCTTCCAGATTCCATGAACTAATTTCGATTCCAAGGCCTACTTTACAGTTAGGGAATCAGAATTGAATGTGTAAGGGAGGTTTTTATTTACATCAAGAAAAGTAGGAGAACACTTGTATATATATGTGGGGGGGAAAAAAAGACAAAACAACCTTTGGATTAAAAAGGAAAATGGTCCTGAAGTCAAAGAAAAAAGACTAAACTAAGCTTTGGTTGCACTCCTGTGATCCAGCTGTTTAAACTTTCTGGGGTTCAGTTTCTTCACTTCAAAACCAAAGCTTATAAGAAACTAGATGCTTGGGTAATTATGAGAATAAAATTAATATACATAAAGTGCTTAGGATAGTGCCGTACACACACTGATTTTCAATCAGTCTCTGCCACTTTTATTATTGTTGTTGCTTTCTCCGTGGGCAATGGAAGATCCTCTCACCATCTTCCCTCTCTCCGTAAGTGCTCGGTATATTGTAATGACGGCAACTAAAGGTAGTCCCCCCACAGAAGTCCTTTCTTTTAAGGCACCCCGTGAAATACATCCAAATGTTTGACTCTCCTCCACAAACCAACTTTTTAATGCTTTATCTTTGAAAGTTTCTGCGATTAATGTTTTTTAGTAACTGGTCCTTAAATTATATCTTGAGAAGTCTTTACTGTATCTCAGCTTCATCTGCAGAATCATTTAAAATTCACAAAGCCTTGCATTATCACACATCAAATGTCACAGTCTGGCAGTTAATCTTATTGAAAGGTTAGTTATGTGTAACACCTGCAAAGGTGTCTGAACTGAAGATTCCCGGGATTTGATACTAAAATGGGGATGAAGGTAAAATTAAATTGGGGATTAGAAAGGCAGTTGTGTAGGAACTGACGTTTGGGTATCTCAGCGTCTTCAAACTTCTGGCATGTGTTTCATTGATAAATGACGCCACATCAACAACACGCACAACCAACACCAACCTTCTCTTTTTACGAATGAAGTAGATTGCAGATTCGCTTCTTTCTATACAATGCTATAATGAGTTTTTGCAGGGATGAGTGCTCTGGGAAAGTAATCTTTCATACTTAACTCAATCCAAATATAAGTAGTAAGGACAAATTGCTGTGAAAAGAAAAAAATAGCCCATGGCCCCTTTTGCATTACACCCTTTTTCATTACTACTTACAAATATCTACAAGGACAGGATAGGTAACAAAAGTGAGTGCAATGGGCCAGCTCAGGTGTGTGTGTCATGGGGCCCACTGGTCTTCATTTATTACTTCTGGAAGATACTGTGAGGGCCAGTCGTATGGTAGACGCTTGATCTTAGTGAAAAATATACTGAATCCAGTGGTAGATGATCAACTTTGGCAAAAAATAGGAAACTATCACTTTATGAATACTATTACAGCACAGTGTTCTTTTAGGGCCCACGTACTATAAAAATAAGTCATAGTATGACTTTATGATGATACTGCTTCTCTCTTTAGGTGAGAGCAAGTCCTCCCCACTAGCATCAACATGTATAACAGATTCAGAACTAGGGGGTTTGGTTCGCCACTTTCCCAGAGACTCACTGTTGAACAGGAGTGGTACAGAGAGAAATCGCAAGGTGTTTTTGTACAATTCACTGTGATTAAGGGTTTATGGGGGTGGGGCTGTGCAATTCTCCCTCCATCCAAGTGTTTCTCCCACCCCCACCAAGCCCATGAGTCTGAGGTCCTCTGTTTAAAGTGTCCTGTGCCATGAAAATAATAAAGTTTGCCTGATATTTTGGTGTTGGTAGATTTTGTAATGACAGTGGGAGGGGAGTGATTTTCTGCTAAAGGATCAAAATGCAAGCATCCTTTCCAGGGATTCCCTCCTTAGTAAGCAAGGTAAAGTGTGGCTGGCGTAGCTCTTCTATGGGCTAATGTGAGGAATTTGCTGAATTCTACAGGGATGGACTAACTTTCTGCAGTTGACTCCCTGTTCCAGCTGTGGGACAGTTACTCTCAAGTGCTAGTTGGGTGACCTGGACATGTCTTCTGCAAGGTCTTTCCAGATCTCAGAGGCCTTATAATCACCTTCCTCATGCTCCCCCTTCCCTTAGTTTGTCTAGGCAAGAAGTATCTCTTCTGTCTGGTTTTCACTGTAGTGTTTCTGGATGACCTTTGTTTCCTGCTGTATATCTGGGCCTTCCGATTTGGACAGTAAGCATGTGCAGGAATGTCTGTCTGTGTGTATCTGTCTGTTTGTGTGTGTCTCTGTGTGTGTTTGTGTGTGTGTCTGGATGTGCCTGGTCTGTGTGTGTGTGTGGCAGAGATGCCATGTGTTGAGGAAGCCACGAAGACAAGCCATTCAGATCTCCATCAAGACACCTTGCTATGGGGAACACAGTGGGTTGAGAGCCTCAAGCTACCATTGAGGCAAATGTGAGGCCTCACTTCCCAGGGTCTGTTGCCAGCCAGTAGGCTGAGGAGAGTGGGGAATTAGTTCCACCCCATTCTTTCTCAGTTAAGGCTGCCTCATGGGTGATTTTTTAGAGACTCCCCATTGGCCTTGCAGAGAATTTTTCAGAATGGCGTTGTGGTCTGAGGCTCTTCTTACCTAATCCTTGCCTTTCCCTTCTCCAAAAAGCCCCACCTGCCCTATGGTCTGAAGGGTTTTGCTGCCTACTCCTTCCCTTTCTCTCATTCTCCTTCACAGTTTTCATGCCTCCAGTAAATCTCTCAAATGACACATTTGCTTCTTGAAGGACATGAACGGACATATGTGCATAATGTCTCTGTGTGTGCTTATACATACATGTTTATACATGTACATTTCTAAGTATACAAGGGCTATCCAGAAAGTATCCAGCCATGTATGCCTCTATTTTTCGTATTACATGACTAGATGCTTTCCAGAAATTCCTCATACACACATACATGCACACACGCACACACACAATTGACATGTCGTAAAAAATACCAGTCAAACGTGAAAATTACATTAATCTATGTTTGGCTTTCTCAGCGTGTTAATATTTTGAAGTCATGTAGGGTAGGTTTTCCAAAACTTAAAAAAGATAACCTTCAGGAAAGAGGAAATGTTGCGTATGTGCTTTCCATTTGCACAATAGTGGCTGCGTGGTGGCTTCAAGAACCACTAAGCAATGTAAAGTACAAAGCCAGAAAGTTCTAGAAGAAAATGCAGGAAAAACTCTCCTAGATATTGTCCTAGGCAAAGAATTTATGACTAAGATCACAAAAGTATTTACAGCACAACAAAAAGAAATAAACAGGATTTGACTAAATTAAAAAGTTTTTGCACAGAAAGGAAATAATGACCAGAACAGATAGCCTACAGGGTGGGAGGAAATACTCACAAGCCATGCATATGATCAAGGGCTAACATCTAGAATCTACAGAGAATACTCTAACAAATCAGCAAGAGAAAAACAAACGCGGACACTAAAAAGGGGGCAAAAGACTTGCAGAGAAGCTTTTCAAAAGGAGGTACGCAGAGAGCCAACGAAACATGAAGAAATGGTCCACATCACTAATCATCAGGGAAATGCAAGTTAAAATCACAATGCAATATCCCTCACCCCTGTCAGAATGGCTATGATTAAAAAGTCCAAAAACAATAGAAGGGAATGCTATACACTGTTGTGGGACTGCAAACTAGTACAACATTTATGGAAAATGGTATGGAGATTTCCTGAAGAACTAAAAGTAGACCTACCATTTGACCCAGCAATCCTACTACTAGGTAAGAACCCAAAGGAAAGTAAGTCATTTTATCAAGAGGACACCTGCACTTGAATGTTTATTATAGCACAATGCCCAGTTGCAAAGATGTGGAATCAACCCAGGTGCCCATCAATCATGAGTGGATTAACAAAATGTGGTATATATACATCTTGGAGTACTACTCAGCCATAAAAAGAATTGATATATTTTGCAGCAATTGAATGGAACTGGAGATCATTATTCTAAGTGAAATATCTTAAGAAGAAAAAAACAAACACCACTTCACTCTCTAATAGTTTGGAAGTGACTGATGGGCACACAGGAGTACAGACAGAAGTGAAAGTCACTGGAAATCAAGCAGGGTGGGGAAGGGAGGGAGGAATGAAAACCTCCCTTACAGGTACCATGCCTAGTATTCAGATGATAAGGGCACATTGTAGCCCTTATTTAAGCATTATAAAAGCTATCCATATAACAAAACATATGTACCCCCTTAATATTTTGAAATTTAAAGAAAAAGAACCCCTAAGATTTCCACAATTTCTCTGCTAAAGCTGCAAGTACATATTATTCTGCAAAAATATTTTCTCCCTTGTGTAGAAAAAAATCATTGATACAGAGGTCCACATTATTTATTTTGATAAAACTGATACAAATTCAAACTAAATTCCTCTAAGAAAGTTTATCTTGGAGAAAGAGGAATAAACCTCACAATAAAATAATTGACTAATATCGTAGGTCCCAAAGCCAGTAGAGACTTAACAACATTAATATTTATATGAGGATTATTATTACTAGTTCTTTGATTACCAAGTTACATAAGTTTTGGTGTTCTATCTTTTCTTATTCTGTTTACTTTGTAATTTTGTAGAACACAAAGTTTTTCCACATGATGGAAGAAACTCCAGTATACATCTATAAAGATATGTATTTTGTTCATTCATTTTAGAGAGCCAGCATCTGGCAAATTAAATCATTTTTCCCACAAAGATTGCCCTCAAAATGAATTTCAAGGGCCTGTTTTGGAACTCAAATCTGAATATTGATTCTTTCTCTTTCCTTTGTGCTTTAACAATTCTATCTTCACAGTCAGGGCATATAATCCAGGCTGAATTCAGGAAAGGCCAGTATTTGGAGTGTGGAGGAGAGAACAAATAAGTGTGTCTGTAGCTATGCCTTGGTGTAGACTCTCGCTGATGAGTCTCTATCTAAATGACACTCCATTCCCACTCACCCAACATGAAGCACACAGGATTCCAAATCCCGCAAAAGAGGGAGTAATATTCACACTCCAAGCACCTTTAAGAACACTTAGTAGATTAAAACAGTAAGTGAGCACCATTGGTTTGCTGTTTTAAGTAAATAATAGGGACATAAATGAGACGATGCATTTTATCAAATGCTTCTTGCTACACTTCATAGATGGAAAATATTTTCTCCTCTAGCCACTTAAATGACAACCTTAACCTAGAAATTTTTCTTTCTGATCATCTAAAAGAAGCACCAAAGTGTAAATGTACCTCTAGGTTTGCAGAAAAAAAAAATAACCTGCATGGATTCATGTATCCTCAAATCAATTGTATGTTGTCTCTAGGAAGAAAAGTCAGGTGCAACTTCACAGAAGTAATGTCTATGAGTGAAGAATAGCTTTTTCTCTACTCCAATGATGATAGGAGAAGTGAGGGGCAAATATGATGTGAGGCATTTGAAAAAAACATAAGGAAACCTTTCCTCATGGGGGGCGTCCTGAAAATATTACAATATTAGGAAGGATTAACCAGAAACAAAGTCAAACATCACAGTCTAGAAAACTAAGATGGTGCAAAGAGAAAGAGGGTAAGTCACTGGTAACAAGGCCAAGTATTTCGTAAATCTTACCTGGTTTGTGGATTGGATGAAGTTTTCAAGATCTCTGCTGTCCAAATCATTTTTTTAAACTTTTTCAGCTTTTGTTATTTTTTTAATTAAGTCATATACACATAGATCATGAATACATTTATGCATATGTGGGGTACAATGTGTTGATCTTTTTATACAATTTGATGTGCTTACATCAAACTAGTCGATATAGCTTTTACTTGATTATTTACTTGATTATTGTGTTAAGATATTTATGTTCTACATTTGATAGATTTGACTTGTACCCTCACAATATACTCCATAGGTGTAGTCCAGCCGTTTACCCTCCCTCTATCAAGCCTCCCCACGCCCCTCCTTCCCACTCCATTTCTCTCCTTCATCCTGGGCTATAGTTGTGTTCTATCTTTCATAAGAAAGTATGAGTAAATATAAGTTGGTTTCATAGAAGTACTGAGTACACTGGATACTTTTTCCTCCATTCTTGATATACTTTACTGAGGAGAATGTGTTCCAGATCCCTCCATGTAAACATAAAAGAGGTAAAGTCTCCATCTTTTTTAAGGCTGCATAGTAGTCTATGGTATACACATAGCATAATTCATTAATCCATTCATGGGTTGGTGGGGACTTGGGCTTCTTCCTTGACTTGGCTATTAAGAATTGAACTGCAATGAATAGTCTGGTGCAAATATCTTTTTGCAAAGTGATTTTTGGTCCTTTGGATATACTTCTAGTAGAGGAATTGCAGCATCCAATGGCAGGTCAATTTTTAGATCCCTGAGTGTTCTCCAAATTTCTTTCCAAAAGGAATGTATTATTTTGCATTCCCACCAGCAGTGGAGAAGTGTTCCCTTTTCTCCACATCCATGCCAGCATCTGCAGTTTTGGGATATTTTTTATGTGGGCTACTCTTACTGGAGTTAGATGGCATCTCAAAGTGGTTTTCATTTGCATTTCTCTGATGATTAAAGATGACAAGCATTTTTTCAGGTGTCTGTAGACCATGTGCCTGTCTTCTTCAGAGAAGCTTCTGTTTAGGTCTCTTGCCCATAGTGAAATGGGATTACTTGTTCTTTTCTTATGAATAAATTTGGGTTATCTGTATATTCTGGTTAACAAACCTTTGTCGGAAACGTAACCTGCAAATATCCTCTCCCATTCTGAGGTCTACTTGCTTTATTTACTGTGTTCTTGGCAGTGCAAAAGCTTTTTAGTTTGATCAGATCCCGGTAATGTATTTTTGGTATTGCTTCAATTGCCCTTGGAGTCCTCCTCATAAAGTTTTCTCTCAGGCCAATTTCTTCAAGTGTTTCCCCTGCTCTCTCTCCAAGAATCTTTATGGTTTCATGTCTTAGGTTTAAATCTTTTAACCAGTGAGAGTCAATTTTTGTTAGAGGTGAAAGGTGTGGGTCCAGTTGCAGTCTTCTACAAGTTGCCAGCCAATTCACCCAGCACCATTTGTTAAATAGGGAGTCTTTCCTCCAATTTAAGTTTTTGATAGGCTTATCGAGGATCAAATGATGATAAGTGTATGGATTCATCTCTTGGTTCTCAATTCTGTTCCATACATCTACCTCTCTATTTTTGTGCCAATACCATACCGTTTTAATCACTATAGATGTATAGTATAGTCTGAAGTCTGGTAGGGTGATTCCACCTGATTTGCTTTTATTTCTGAGTAATGTATTCGCTGTTTGAGGTTTTTTCTGTTTCAATATAAATTGAAATACTAGTTTTTCCAGATATTTAAAATATGACAGAGGTGTTTTAATGGGGATTTCATTAAATCTGTAGATTGCTTTGGGTAGTATGGACATTTTAACAATATTGATTCTTCCCAGCCATAAGCATGGTATGTTTTCCCATTTGTTGACATCTTTGGCTATTTTTTCTCAATGTTTCATAGTTCACTTTATAGAGATCTCTCATGTCCCTTGTTAGGTACACTCCCAGATATTTCATTTTCTTTGGAAGTACTATAAAGGGAATAGAGTCCATGACTGTTTTTTTCAGCTTGACTATTATTAGTAGATATGAATGCTATTGATTTGTGAGTATTGATTTTGTAGCCTGAGATGCTGCTATATTCCTTGATCACTTCTAAGAGGTTTGTGGTTGAGCCCCTGGGGTTTCCAGGTATACGATCTTATCATCTGTGAAGAGTGAAAGTTTGATCTCCTCTGACCCTATATGGACATCCTTGATTGCCTTCTCTTGACTGATTGCAATGGCTAAGACTTCCATTACAATGTTAAAAAGCAGTGGAGATAGTGGGCAACCTTGCCTGCTTCCTGATTTGAATGGAAATGTTTTCAATTTTACTCCATTCGATATAATATTGGCTGTAGGTTTGCTGTAGATGGCCTCTATCAGTTTAAGAAATGTTCCATCTATACCAATTTTCTTAAGTGTTCTGATCATAAAGGGATGCTGGATGTTATTGAAAGCTTTTTATGCATCAGTTGAGAGAATCATATAGTCTTTTTTTAAAAAATTTGTTTATGTGATGAATTATATTTATAGATTTACGTATGTTGAACCATCCTTGAGATCCTGGGATAAAACCCACTTGGTTGTGGTGTATGATTTGTTTGACGTGTTGCTGGATTCTGTTGGTTAGGATCTTGTTGAATATTTTCACATCAATATTCATTAGTGATATTGGTCAATAATTTTCTTTTCTTGTTGGGTCTTTTCCTGGTTTGGGTATCAAGGTAATGTTTGCTTCATAGAATATGTTGGGTAGTATTCTGTCTTTTTCTATATCTTGGAAAAGGTTGAGTAGTATAGGTACTAGTTCCTCTTTAAAGGTTTGGTAGGATTCTGACGTGAAGCCATCTGGTCCTGGGCTTTTCTTTTTAGGGAGATTTTGTATAGTTGATGCTATTTCAGAACTTGATATAGGGGTGTTCAACATTTCCACTTATTCCTGGCTAAGTTTAGGAAGGTGGCATGATTCGAAGTATTGGTCAATTTCCTTTAGATTTTTATATTTCTGAGAATACAGTTTTTTGTAATATTCATTAGGTATTTTTTGAATTTCTGTGAAGTCTGTAGTTATCTCATCTGTGTCATTCAGATTGATGAGATTAGAGATTTTACTTTTATTTCTGGTTAAGTTAGCCAAAGGTTTATCTATTTTATTGACCTTTTTAAGAAACTAACTTTTTGATTCATTGATCTGTTGTATAATTCTTTTGTTTTCAATTTCATTTAATTCTGCTCTAATTTTGGTTATTTCTTTTCTTCTGCTGGGTTTGGGGTTGGAATGTTCCTCCTTTTCCAGTTGCTTGAGCTGTCCCTTTAAGCTGTTGATTTCCTCTCTTCCTGTTCTCTTGAGGAAGGCTTATAATGCTATAAATTTCCTTTTTAAGTTTGTTTCACAATTTTCTATTTCCCTATTCATGTGATTTAGAAAACAAAAAAATTCAAGATGAAATTTATATCCATCAGTTTTTTTTTTTTTTTTAATTTCAGGCTCCTTTATTCCATGACTATTTACAGAACATCAACTATAGGCAAAACATTGACAGAAAACATTGGGGCAAATATATCAATTTTATGAGGAAACAAAAGCATTATCTACAAATCAATTATGAGATAAGTGTACTCATTACCACCACTCCTAGTAAAGTTGAAGATCCTAGCTAGTACAATTATGATAACTTAAAAATCCCAATGGTTTG
>CAUYTI010005493.1:0-27545 GCA_963575145.1 Galago senegalensis
CCTTGGCAATGTTGTCACTAGCAGGCTAGATGAAAGCAACTATAAGTAATCCTGTTAAAATATTGCAAAGCATGGAGGGAGGGGGATTGGAGGGATCACTTCTGAGGTTTATCTTACAGGGGTACAAATGAATCTTTCTAAGAGTAGAATGTGAACGTTTTAAAACAATAACTGAGAAAATAACATGAAGGCTGTGTTGACCAGTTTGATGGAAGTATTTCAGATTGCATGTGAAAACCCCACACTGTACCCTAGAAGTGCACCAATGTACATAGTTATCATTCAATAAAAAAATTAAAAAAAATTCTAAACAGAATTATCATATGACACAGCAATCCCCACAGTATTTATCAAAAAGAACTAAAATCAGGATCTTAAAGAGATCAGCACTTCCATTTTTATTACAGCACTATTCACAATAACCAAGAGGTGGAAACAACCTAAATGTCCATAGAAGATGAAGAGTTAAAGGAAATGTGATGTATGCACATGCTGGACTATTATTTAGCCTTAAAACTTAAGGGAATTCTGCAATATGTGACCACATAGATGAACCCCAAAATATTCTCAGTGAAATAAGCCAGTCGTGGAAGGACAAATACTGCCCTATTCTACTTGCATGAGACATCTAGAGTAGTCAAATTTGTAGAAGCACAGAGTGGAATGGTGGCTGCTTGGGGGACTGCAGTGGGGACAGTTGTTAATAGCCATAGCTTCTCTTTCATGCAAGATGAGTAAGTCCCATAGTTCTGCTGTGCAACACTCCTGCACCATGCACTTATAAAGTCATTGAGAATAGATCTCATGTTAAGTGTATTTACCACAATAATAATTTTTTAAAAAGGTATTGGGTAGCATATGGATTTTTCTGGAAAGGCCAGAGAAATAGATTTATAGGTAACTCAATCAAAAATAAAGACCACAAGCCTGACCACACCCTTTGTTCAGCCACTCTGTGGCTGGCACTGTGGATACCTTCACCTTCTCTTGGCTGGACTATTTCCAAGACTGCAGCCCTGAGGCCCCAGGAAGCCACTGTGGTCTGTCTGCATGGAAGCCTGTCTGCATGCACAGTGGACACTACACAATCTCTGCTTCTCTGAGTTGCCATTTTCTGATTCCAGATCAAGGGGAGGTGGCTCTCATTTGTATGCATGTGTCCACACCCTCACCGTGGGGCAGGCTGGCTTCTCCTGTAGGGGGCAGGTTCTGCCTCAGCTAAGACTAAGGGAGGGTGCAGGAAAGAGGAGTAACTATCTTGTACCACCCTCAGAGGCAGAGATACAGAAGCCAGGGAGGTCAGGACATCGACAAGAGGAACCTGAGGACTGTGCCATGTTGGGGACAAAAAAGCAGTTCAGGGTCCTGGTGTGGAGCTGGCCATGGTTTATGTCCCAATATTATTGACTTTATTACAAAAAATATATAACTTGGTTTTGTCACCAGCTTGGGACACTGCATTTTGTGTTATTGTCAGTCTTTTAATGGTACAGTTGACCCTTGAACAACATGGGTGTGAACTGCATATGTCCACTTATAAGTGGATTCTCTTCTGCCTCTTTTACCCTTGAGACATCAAGAGTACCCTCTCCTCTTCCTCCTTTTCCTCAGCCTATGTGAAAATGAGGGTCAAGACCTTTATGATAATCCACTTCCACTTAATGAACAGTAAATACACTTCTTCTTCCTTATGATTTTCTTAATAATATTTTCTCTCTAGCTTACTTTATTGTTATAGTACAGTATATAATGCACACAGTACACCAAATATGTGTTATCTGACTGTTTATGTTATGGAGGAGTCAAAAGTTACATGAGGAGTTTTGAGTGCACAGGGGTCAGTACCCCATCACCTATGTTGTTCAACTGCACACTGACATAGTAAGACAAATGGGCCTCACTGCCTCTTTACTCACTCACCCCTGCATGGTGAAGGTGCTGCCTCTTCCAGATGTGTCTTCTTCATTATTTCTCTGACCTCCTGGCCACCAACCCCACCTTCTGACCAGCATCTCCTCAGCACTGGACCTTCTCAGTCTCATCCCTCTTCTGTGTCCACTTCCCTCCTTTGGTTTCCCTTGTCACTGATTTCTCCTCTGTATATCTTTCCTATCTCTCCTTCCTTCTCACACACCTAAAATGAAGTGTTGCCTTTACCCACCTCATGTCTGTCCCTAAAATGTCTTCTCTGGGGTCTTGCTTATCTCCTTTTCTTCAAATGTCATGTCCATGAGCAGCAGTTCTCAACCTGTGGGTCATGACCCATAGGAACTGTATTAAAGGACCACAGCATTAGAGAGGTTGAGAACCACTGTCCATGAGGGTGAATCTCAAATTTGGGTTTATCTCTGTTCTTGACCTATCAGTGAAGTCCTATGCCACCTCATTATATCTAGAAGGTACTCCAATAAGGTTGCTCCACTGTTTCAAACCCATATTTGCCACATGGTTTTACCCATTAACTCCTGTGTATGAGTCAAGGTTTTCTTCTGTCCAGAGAAACAGAACCAAGGGTATTGGTATCTTCTGTTGTAATTTCTGTATCTTTCTCTATCTATCTGTGAGAGAGAGAGAGAGAGAGAGACAGAGAGAGACAGAGAGAGAGAGAGAATGAACAAGAGAGGGATATTTATTTTAAGGAATTGGTTCCTGTAATACTGGATGGAGGTTGGCAAGTCCACAATCCATCCCACAGGTCAGTAGGCTGGAAACTGTGATAAGAGTTATGTTGTAATCTTGAATCTGAAATTCAGTGTTACAGGAAGGTTTTAAATTCAGGCAGGTTTCCTAGGTTTCAGTTTTGAGGCAGAATTCCTTCTTCATGAAACCTTAGTCTTTACTTTTAAGGCCCTCAGATGATTAGATGAGGCCCAACTGTGCCTTAAAGATAGTTTTACTCAAAGTCTACCTTGAGTATGTGTTCAGTACCTTGACGGTGAATGCTAATCATGTCTTAAAAGTGCAATATCTAGATTAGTGTTTGACCAAACAACTGGAGACAATACCCTTGCCAAGTTGACACATAAAATTAGTTGTCACATTCTGTGTACAGGCTTGTTCTTGATGGGTGTCACCAACTGAAAGACTCAGAACACTGTGAGTTCTTCTCCCTGCCTTTAGAGTCAGTCAGCCAGACCTGGTAGTGAATCTCAGCTTCACATTGTTTTCTGTTTGATCTTAGATGACTTGCTCAGTCTCTTCAAGATTCAATTTTCTTGTAGGTAGGATTGGAACAACAGCAGGGCCCCTGCATCTCACAGATCTGAAATGGGAAGAGGCAGATGAAGAGGTTGGTGCTAATCCAAGTGGTGAGTGCTCCTGAGCGTTGGAGAAGCTGAGCAGGGAGCACCTTAGGTGGGGATGGACCCATCAGCTCTCATCCATACTCCAAGCCCACTAGGCCTGGAACATGTAAAGGATGTGTTCCTGTGCCATGGGCCACTGAAAACCTAGGTCACCAGACTTCTTAACTAACTTGTGTTGCCCATTCCCCTTATGTTTTGGGAAAAAAGACAAATGACACAAAAATGCATTTGATAAATTAAGTTTCTTTTATTAACATTCAGGAAAGATAGTCCATTCAAATATCTTCCTTTTTCTTGCTATAAAACAAAATTTTATTTATGTGATATGAATCTCAGTCATCTCATGAAGACTCACTTGTATTAGGTTTGCTGTATTTTAGGGACAGTTCGGTAAGGATAGCCACCCAGTACATAGTTAAATTTTTTTTTTTTTTATTGTTGGAGATTCATTGAGGGTACAAGAAATCAGGTTACATTGATTGCATATGTTAGGTAAAGTTCCTCTATAATTGTGTCTTGCCCACAAAAGGCATGTCCCAAACTGAGACCCTACCTCCTCCCTCCTTCTGTCTCTCTGCTCTCCCCTCCCCCCATCCCTCACTGTGTATTAGATCATTGTCTTCATATCAAAATTGAGTACATAGGATTCATGCTTCTCCATTCTTGTGATACTTTATTAAGAATAATGTGTTCTACTTCCATCCAAGTTAATGAAAAGGATGTAAAGTCTCTATCTTTTTTAATGGCTGAATAGTATTCCATGGTGCACATATACCAAAGCTTGTTAATCTATTCCTGGGTTGGTGGGCATTTAGGCTGTTTCCACACTTTGGCAATTGTAAATTGAGCTGCGATAAACAGTCTAGTGCCCTTATGGTAAAAGGATTTTTTTCCTTCTGGGGAGATGCCCAGTAATGGGGTTGCATGATCAAATGGGAGGGCTAGCTTAAGTTCTTTGAGGATTCTCCATACTTCCTTTCAAAAAGGTTGTATTAGTTTCTGGTCCCATCAGCAGTGTAAAAGTGTTCCTTTCTTTCCACATCCATGCCAGCATCTGAAGTTTTGAGATTTTGTGATATGGGCCATTCTTGCTGGGGTTAGATGATATCTCAGGGTGGTTTTAATTTGCATTTCTCTAATAATTAGGAATGATGAGCATTTTTGCATTGTTTGCTAGCCATTCATCTGTCTTCTTTAGAGAAGTTTCTAGTCATCTCTCTTGCCCATTGATGTATGGGATTGTTGGCTTTTTGCATGTGGATTAATTTGAGTTCTCTATAGATCCTAGTTATCAAGCTTTTGTTTTATTCAAAATATGCAAATATACTTTCCCATTGTGTAGGTTGTCTATTTGCTTTGGTTGTTGTCTCCTTAGCTGTACAGAAGCTTTTCAGTTTAATTAAGTCCCATTTGTTTATTTTTGTTGTTGTTGCAATTGCCAGGGAAGTCTTCTTCATAAAGTATTTCCCTAGGTCAATATCTTCCAGTGTTTTTCCTATGCTTTTTTTGAGGATTTTTTTTATCATTTCATGCCTTAAATTTAAGTCTTTTATACATCTTGAATCAATTCTTGTGAGTGGAGAAAGGTGTGGTTCCAGTTTCAGTCTTTTACGTGTGGATATCCAGTTCTCCCAGCACTATTTATTGAATAGTGAGTCTTTCTCCCAGTATAAGTTCTTGTTTGGTTTATTGAAGATTAGGTGGCTGTAAGATGTTAGTTTTATTTTCTGGTTTTCTATTAGATTCCAAATGTCTGTGTCTCTATTTTTGTGCCAGTACCATGCTGTCTTCACCACTATGGCCTTGCAGTACAGCCTAAAATATGGTATGCTGATGCCCCCCAGCTTTGTTTTTATTACTTAGAATTTCCTTAGCTATAAATTTTTTTTCTGGTTCCATACAAAACAAAGAATTATTTTTTCCAAGTCTTGAAAGTACCATGTTGGTATTTTAACAGGGATGGCATTGAATTGGTAGATTGCTTTGGGAAGTATAGACATTTTAACCATGTTGATTCTTCCCAGCCATGAGCATGGTATGTTCTTCCATTTGTTAATATCCTCTGCTATTTCCTTTCTTAGGGTTTCATAATTTTCTTTATAGAGGTTCTTCACCTCTTTTGTTAGGTATATTCCTAGGTATTTCATTTCCTTTGAAGCTATGGTGAAGGGATTTGTGTCCTTAATTAGTCTCTCATCTTGGATGCTATTGGTTTATACAGAAGCTACTGACTTGTGGACATTAATTTTATATCCTGAGACATTACTGTATTTTTTGATGACTTCCAGGAGTCTTGTGGTTGAATCTTTGGGGTTTTCTAAGTATAAGAATGTATCATCATCAACAAGGGAGAGTTTGACCTCCTTTACTTCCATTTGGATGACCTTTATTTCCTTCTCTTGCCTGATTGTATTGGCTAGAACTTATAGCACTATGTTGAGTAATAATGGCAACCTTGTCTGGTTTCAGTTCTAAGTAGAAAAGCTTTCAGTTTTACTTCATTCAGTAAAATATTAGCAGTGGGTTTATCATAGATAGCTTGGATCAGTTTAAGAAATGTGCCACTTGTGCCTATACTCTTCAGTGTTTTAATTAAAAAAGGATGCTGGATTTTATTGAATTCTTTTTCTGTATCTATTATGAGGATCATATGGTCTTTGTTTTTGCTTCTGTTGATAGTGTGAATAACATTTATGGACTTGTGTATGTTAAACCAGTCTTGCATCCATGGGATGAAACCTACTTAATCATTATGTATGACTTTTTTGATGATAAGCTGTAATCTATTGGCTAGGATCTTGTTGACAACTTTTGAATCTATATCCATTAGTGAAATTGGTCTGAAGTTCTCCTTTTTAGTTGGGTCCTTTCCTGATTTTTGTATCAGGGGGATGTTTGCTTCATAGAATCTGTTGGGGAAGATTCCTTCCTCCTCAATTTTTTGGAATAATTTCTGGAGTACAGGAATACGCTCTTCTTTAAAGGTTTGATGGAATTCTGGTGTGAAGCCATCCGAACTAGGGCATTTTTTTTTGTTGGGAGATTTTTTTTCTTGTTTCTTTGATCTCAGGGCTTGAAATTGGTCTGTTCAGGAGATTTATTTCTTCCTGACTAAGTCTAGGGAGAGGGTATGATTCCAAATATTGATTCACTTCCTTCACATTGTTAAATGTTTGGGTATAGAGCTTCTTGTAGTATTCAGAGATAATCTCTTGTATCTCTGTGGCATCAGTTATTTCCTCTTTATCATTCTGTTTGAGGTTACTAGAGAGTTTACTTTTCTATTTCTAGTTAGTCTGGTCAAAGGTTTATCTATTGTATTTATTTTTTTGAAAAACCAATTTCTCGTTTCATTAATTTTCTGAAGGATTATTTTGTTTTCAATTTCATTAATCTCTGATTTAATTTTGGATATTTCTTTTCTTCTGCTAGGTTTAAGTTTAGATTGTTCTTTTTCCAATTCCATAAGATGGCTTTTGAGTTTGTTGATGTGCGCTCTTTCTGTTTTTTGGATATAGGCATCTAAAGTGATAAATTTTCCTCTGAGGACTATTTTTGCTGTATCCCACAGGTTTTGGTAGCTTATGCCTTCATTATTGTTATGCTCAAGGAAGTTAATGATTTTCTCTTTTATTTCTTCCTGCATCCAACTCTCATTCAACATAAGGTCATTTAATTTCCATGCCTTTGTGTAGGGTTGAACATTTTTGTTAGTTGATCTCCACCTTTAATTCCTTGTGGTCTGAGAAGATACAAGATAAAACTTCAATCCTTTTGATTCTGTTAAGGTTTGTTTTGTGTCCTAGGATATGGTCAATTTTGGAGAATGTTCCATGGGCCCAAGAGAAGAATGTATACTTTTTAGCTTTGGGATGAAGTGTTCTATATATGTCTATCAAGCACAGTTGTTCTAGGGTCTCATTTAAGTCCCTTATATCTTTGTTTAATTTCGTTTAGAGGATCTATCCAGCTCTGTAAGAAGAGTGTTAAAGTCCCCTGTTATTACGGTGTTATAGGATATCATATTGCTCAGACTAATTAAGGCCTGTTTCAAGAATCTGGGAGCATAAATATTTAAAATTGAAATGTCTTCTTGTTGTATTTTTCCCTTGACCAATATGAAGTGTCCATATTATTTTTATTTTTTAATTTTTATTTTATTTTATTTTTTAAAGTGTCCATCTTTGTCTTTTTAGACTTCAGTTGCTTTAAATCCACATGTATCTGAAAATAAGATTGTAACCTCTCTTTTTCTCTGGATACTGTTTGCCTGAAAAATTATCTTCCAACCCTTAACTCTGAGTTTTAATTTGTCTTTTGAGACTAGGTGTGTTTCCTACAGACAGCAAATGGATAGATTGTATTTTTTAATCCAATCAGCCAATCTATTCCTCTTCAGTGGGGAATTCAAGCCATTAACATTTATTGAGATAATTGATATATGTGGTGGAGTTCTATTCATCTTATTTTGTGAGAGTCCATTGCTTAGTTTTGTCTTTTCCATCATTGTGGAAGCTAGGTTCTGTCCTTTAATTTCTTGGTGTTTACTTTGCTGGTGGCCCATTGTGATGGTCAGTGTGTAGAATAGGTTGAAGTATTTCCTCTAGAGCTAGTCTTGTTGTGGCAAATCTCCTCAATGTTTGCATATCAGTAAAAGATTTGATTTCTCCATCAATTTTAAAGCTTAGCTTAGCTGGATATAGAATTCTGGGCTGGAAATTGTTCTGTTTAAGTAGATTAAATGTAGATGACCACTGTCTTCTGGCTTGAAAAGTTTCATTAGAGAAGTCTGCAATCACCCTGATGGATTTTCCCTTGTAGGTCAATTGGTGTTTACTCCTGGTAGCTTGAAGAATCTTTTCTTTTGTTTTGATTTTGGACAGGTTCATCACAATGTGTCTTGAAGAAGCTCTATCAGAGTTGAGGTGACCTGGGGTCTGATATCCCTCTGAAAGGAGTATATCAGAATCTTTGGTGACATTTGGGAAATTTTCATTTATAATATTGTCAAGTATGGCTTCCATTCCTCTGGGGGAATTCTTCTTTCCCTTCTGGAATACCTATAATTTGTATGTTTGAATGCTTCATAAAGTCCCATAATTCTGTCAGTGAATGTTCTGCTTCCTCTCTTCTTTTCTGCCTCTTTAACTATCTGAGTTATCTCAAGAGCTTTGTCCTCTACCTCTGAGACTCTTTTTCTGCATAGTCTAATCTGTTGTTGATACTTTCTATTGCATCTTTAAGTTCCCTAATTGACTGCTTCAATTCCTTCAGCTCTGCTATATCCTTTCTATATTCTTCATATCATTCTTATTTCATTCTGTTTTTGGATTTCCTTTTGGTTATTTTCTACTTTGTCAGAAATTTCCTTCATTGTTTTCATCATCTGTATTTTAAATTCCCCTTCTGTCATTTATAACATTTCTTCATAAGTGGAATCCTCTGCAGTAGCTACCTTATGGTCCCTTGGGTTGCCAGGATTTTTCTGCTGATTCTTCCTCATGAGTGTTTTCTTTTATCTGTTCCCTTGCCCTAATTTTCTTCCATTTCTTCTTGCTATTTAAGTTGCCGTGCCTCTGGCCTAAGGTTTCGATGAGTCCTTTTGGTACATTACCAAAAGGATAAGAAGATTGAAGAGCAAGAAGGGAAAAAAGATTTTAAAAGAAGAAAAAAGAGGAGAGGGAGTGAGTAAAAGGGAATATTGACAAAAAGAAGAGAGGCACAGAAAGAGGGACACAGGAGTAATAAAGGTGTACAGTAGGGTACTTTGACCCAACCTTAAAACCATCTAACATCTGGGGGTGCTGGGTTGGGTGGTCCCTTGAGGTCAGTTGTTCTTTGCCAGCCTGAGCAGACATGGTACCCCACCATCACCCAATAGAAAGGAAAGACAAAAATACTATAAATCAAACCAAACCAAACAAACAGAGAAACTTCCAGGATAAAATTGGGAGGAAAAAACCAAATAATAGGGGAAAAAACACTAGCAAAAATGAAGTTCTTATTATTGAAGAAGGCAACAATGGAAAATTATATTTAAATTAGAAAAATGAAGAAAGAAAATAAAAGCAAAAAGAAGAAAAATCTAGAGAGAAAATGTTGAAATAAAACAAACAAACAAACAAACAAAAAACCCCAAAGCAGAATATATATCTTACTGAATATTGCCTAGGCAACAGGTGATCTTCTAGGGTATGAGATATTAATCACAATGCTGATATAGCTGTATGAGATGGAGACTGGAGGCCTCTGCTGATTTCTTAAACCCCACAGGGTTGAGAGCCTAACTCTCTCGTCAGCCCTCTTAAAAGACACTTTAAACCATTAACCTTGGCTGAGGAGAAGCTTTCCCAGGGAAGCTGGGATCTCTCCTAAGTGGCTGCCTGTTATCCAGTGTGCCAAAGCCGGTCTCACTCCATGCCCCCGAGGGCTGAGGTTGCAAGGCAGCCTCCTACTGCCAAACACTGAAGGCTCTGCTCTTCCCCAGGGTCTCACTCACCCAAGGTCACCCAGCCTGAGCCGGGCTGAGGGCGGAGCCTGCAGGGTCAGTTCTCCCACAGTGGCTGCACATGGGGTCCACAGCCAAACAATATTAGCTCTGTTCCTGCTCAGTGGCTCAGTCAGGGCCCTAGACAACACTTAAAATCATCTGCACTCTCACTCTAGTTCCTTCAGGGTAGTTCAACCGAGAGCCCAAGTCCAAAAACCAAAACTACTCACAGGGAAGGCCTTCCCTGTTTTGAATCTTGCTACTGTTGTAGTTACAGCTGCAGCAGCCATGGCCTCAGACCAAACGAACACAACCACTTGCTACCTCTCCATTGCTTTTGTCTTCCTCCTGGTGTGCAGAAGTCTCTCGCTGTCTCCCTGTATCCCCAGAGGGATGTTTCTGGGCAGAGCCCACAAGCCAGAGATGCCTGGAATCTTCTCTCCTCAATCTCACTGGGCCTGGTTGCAAAGAAGATGTTACACGGTGGTCATCTTGCTCCTCCTCCCATAGTTTAAAATTTTTAATACAACAAAAATGGGAATAAATGATGCCTTTCCTTGAAGACTCAGCTATGTTTTTGTGTCACTCATGCTGTAAACTTCTCAGATCCAGAGAATGGGGCTCAGAAGTGGCGTCTGTGTGTCTTTAGTGCTGTACTCAGCATGGCTTTGTGATTTTCTCTGCAAGTGTCCACTTCCCTTTCCTGAGGGCAAGGCCTGGGTCTCTTCCACCTCTGTAGCTGCCATACTTAGGCATGTGGGATACACTCAGAAAATATGAAAAGAGTCTAGGAAGGAAAGGCAAGGACAAGAACGTGGGCACTAAGAAGGCACAAAAGACAGAAGAAGGAAATAAGCCAACCCCCTTACCCAGTTCCTGAGAATTAATGCTAATTGAGTTTTACTATGTGATACATTTCCTTCAGCCCTGCTGTGTCCACCTAATGGTAACACTTAATCAACAAACCATATTCTCTCTGAAGGGCCACTTCTCTATCCAGTAAGATGCAAACATGGCCTGTTAAGGAAAGCAAGGGTTTCAACTTCGTTATAAATTATAACTTCTCTCAAGCTCTCTGGCCTGGTATCCTACTGAGCATGAAGAAATGGAGCTTGAAAGTTCGCCAGCAGACAACTTAGTTTTCTAGATAGAAGTTTTGGCCTCGAGAGTCCCGTGAGCCTGAGTCTATTCACAGTGAGGAGAAGGAAAACTCTGTGCCGTTTTCCTACGTGGAGCATGAAAATAAGCTATGGGGCATCACCAGCTGCTGCTGAGTGGTGAAACACACATGGAGTATAAGGATGAACCTTTGTCCCCTATTGATCTAAGTTGGCTCTAATGATAGCTTATATCCATAGGATGTGTATTGGATAAATTGCTTTACTTCATTTAATCCTAAAAGCAGTCCTGTGATTGAAGGGCTGTTGCTATCTCTTTTCCAGCTATGAGGAATCTGAGACCTGGAGCAATTTATTAACTGGCCTGGGACCACTCACCCCATGAAGGGAAGATCTAGAATTGGGATCTTGGTTGGTCCAGCCCCAAATATCATGTTCTTAATCACCGAGCGATATTTCCTCCTTTTTTTGTAAGAAGGAAGTATTTTAAAAAAGCACACTTGGATTTTCCTCAACGTGGGTGAAAGCATTTGCCAGAACGAACGCCTGTATGTTTAGAGGATGTTAGGGATTAAATTGAGGAGAGGCTCCTATTGATACTCTGTGTTGTTGTTGCTGTTAGCTTGTAAAAGCTTGTAAAAACCAAGTGTGAACTTGGTAAGCTCACCATGATGTAAGCCAAGGCCTATGTGGGTCTGAATTGTGGCTTTGCCAGCTGTCTTTCTGGCAGGAGTCTCGTGTGGGTTCTCTGGAAGGAGGGTCCCCTAATAGGTCACCCCTGGTAACCATTCCTTGAGTCTGCCACTTGTCCCTATGCTTGTTGGGCCAAGTTTTCAGTAACTACTTTCAACTCTCTGCTGAAAGCTTCAACTGCAAGCCTGAGAATCACAGCTATCGGGAGAAAGTGTCTGCTGCTTTTCTTCCCTGAAATTCTGTCAAGGCATAAAAAATTGGGGATTGCTGTGCTCCCACCTAGTGGGCACAATGTAAGGGTATATGGCACTCCTCCTGGATGCGGGACACAACTACAACAGGGACCTTACCTAGCAAATGCAAACATCATAACCTAATCATTTTTACCTTCATATTAATCTGAAATAAAAATTATATATAGCTATCAAAAAAAGAAATAAGTTTTGTTTTGACAAGTCCCAAACATTCCTCAGTGGGTGTGTCTAATTCAGTTCAACCAGCAGCATTTGTGTGTCCATGCTATTAATAATTACAATGTCTATATTTTTGTTCAATGTTTATTTACTTTAAAGCACTTTTATTCACAGCACAGGCTGTGTCTGAAGCAGGCAAGGTTGTCTGCTGGGGAACCTGATGCTGAGGAAGTCAGGGCCTCCAGCTGACTTAGGGGCCACTGCAGGAAGAGGTTTTTGCATTCAGTCATGTGATAGGCTTCCAGGGGAAGAAGACATGCTTTGCATCAACATAACAGACTAGAAGTCCCATATTTTGCAGGACTGAGATGTGTGATGACTGCTAGTGCTGTCCAGCAACAGAACTGCTGCCCTATGGAATGGAAAACTCTGAGCTAAGAAGATGACCAGACCAATGATCCACTGGGACCTGGGAGAGGATACTAATGGAATCGGTGTCCGGTGCTCTCTTTGGCTGAGGCAAATGCTCTATGGCCAGATGACCTAAGTTCAAATCTTGGCTGCGCCACTGGGACTTGCTGTGGGAACTTGGGGAAACCAGCATTTCTCCCACTTCTGACTGCTGCAGGTTTACATGGGTTAATGGAAAGTGCTTAGGGCAGTTCTTAGGAAGTCAGCAGTGAATGTTAGCCGCTTTTATAAAGGACTCGCTCCAAGTCTGCTTGTTTGTGATTGTATGGTGACAACATGCTATAATGGCTAGTAATGAGGAATTATTATAGAATGCTTGGGAAATATTCTTACGTTTTACTAATAACAACTTTGAAATAGCCATATATTTATTATAGCCAGAAAATTAGGCAAGAAAAGTTCGGAGACATGAACAAGCAGAGCACTGCTTCCTGAGTTCAGGGCTTAGCTGTCGGCTGAGAAGACACAGTGACAGGGGCGTGATGACTGAGCTGCACTGACTGGGTGACAGGACGCTGCACAGGAGGCCTGGGCAGTTAGTTGGGGAGGAAGCTGCAGAGGCAGAGCTCGAGTCAGCCGGCCAGGGGTGGTATGTCACATTCAAGCCAGCATCTCACTGGCTGAAAACTGCAGACATTTATGGCTGGCCATTGGGCCTCTGGGCAAAGTGATATCCTAGCCAGGAGAGGCTGTGCTCACACCAGACCCCAGCCTCCGAGCAGGGCTGCTCAGTATGTGTCTCTGTGGTGACTCAGGCTGAGGAAGCAGCCCCAGGTGAACCAAGTTCTTCTTCCTGTGGGGGCAGCTTGTAAGGGGACAAGCAGCAGCAGGGATGCTCCTTATGGCTCTGCTTGGAACTGGTGGAGCAACCTTTCCACCCCTTTTCCATGGACAAAAGAGGGCCCCATGGCCAAGCTCATCATTACTGGACTGGGGATGCCTTTCTGCTAAAGAGAACCATGGCAAGGACAAGAGAGGAGGACAGCTGTGCGGAGATGGTGCGATCAGCCCCAGCTGGCGTCCAGGTATGATGGTATGATTGTGGACCGTTCAGTATTTGATTAGACTGTAGATGTCCTGAAGGGAAGAGTTGCAAGGGCTATTCTGCACATGAGGGGCATGCAGTAGATACCAGTGATTTTTATATGATGGCCTTGGTGGAAATCTGAATCACAACCAATTCACCAGTCACTGCAAAATGCCCAGCAGGTTCATGACAACAGGCTACTTGGTCTACCTGGAGCTAGGAGGAGGAGTGTCTCAGCAGGGGCTCACACTACGGCAGGGGAGGAACAGTAGGGCTGTCATTAGCTCAGAAGTGAGGTCTCCACCTCTCACCACTTGGTATGTTGGAAATAGACTGTCACCAAATGTGGCTTAAATGCCTGTGGCAAATTGAGCAATCGTGAGTACACTGTGGTTTCCAAAGGCTGTGTGCTCACTGGCTGACTTTATGATAAGGCCCCTAGGAAGGGTGAGGGAGTTTATTTCAGCACGTTGGTCACTGGAGAACATTCTAAAATGAAAGGCATTAGGAATTTACATCCCTGTCTTTTAATATATGGGGAGGTGACACATCTACACACAGTAGACAGCAGAAACTGGGCACCCTGAGCTGGAGCTGTGGTTGGGAGAATCACCCCACTGGCTTTGTCTCCAGTCTGGGGAGAGGGTCATTGGGCTCCTTTGGTGGGTGGATGAAAGTGTGTAATATTAACATAAGTGTGTGATTTGGCAAAACTGTGGGTGCCTTTGTGTTCCTACAGTGTGGTGTGTGTGCCACGTGCTTCGTGTCTATACGTATCCCATGGGCTGGCTGTTGTTACTGTTTCAAGAGATTAACAAAGACTATATATCTTAGTCAGTCTACCTCCAGAGGTTGAGCCCCTGACCACCATTTTTCTTCCTTTTATTTAAATCAGTGGTTCTTAATTTTGGAGAGGCCATAGGCCTTACTGAAAATCTGACATACACTCCTGACACCTCCCCCAACAATGCGTAAACACACTTTACAGACAATGCCAAGGGATTCATTGATCATTTAAACTGTTCATTGAAGACAAGTTAAAGATCCCTAATAGAAATAATGCAGATCTTACCTAGACAGAGAAAAGTTGTGTTCTAAGAGATGAGGGGTGGAATTACCTTAGAAACCATCCATACCTTTGTAGAAGAAAAGGTGAGGTCCCAGGAAAGCAGTCACCTTTTTCTTTGAAACCAAACATGTGGCCAACATAATACCCTCTCTCTCTCTCTCTCACATACACACACACACACTCTCTCTCTCTCTCACACAGACTCTCTCTCTCACACACACACACACTCTGTCTCTCTCACACACTCTCTCTCACACACACACACTCTGTCTCTGTCTCTCTCACACACACACAAACACACACACTCTCTCTCACATACACACACACTCTGTCTCTCTCTCTCACACACACTCTCTCTCACACACACACTCTGTCTCTCTCACACACACTCTCTCTCTCACACACACACTCTGTCTCTCTCACACACTCTCTCTCTCACACACACAAATACACACACTCTCTCACACACACTCTCTCTCACACACACGCTCTGTCTCTCTCACACACACTCTCTCACACACACTCTCTCTCACACACACACACTCTGTCTCTCTCACACACTCTCTCTCTCACACACACACAAACACACACACTCTCTCTCACACACACTCTCTCACACACACACACTCTCTCTCACACACACACTCTCTCTCTCACACACTCTCTCACACACACAAACATACATACTCTCTCTCGCACACACACTCTCTCACACACACACACTCTCACACACACACACTCTCTCTCTCTCTCACACACACACATACTCTCTCTCTCTCTGTCTCACACACACACGGGCCCTGTACACACTCCCAGCCCATGTTTCTCAGACCCCTCTGACTGTCCATCCTGATACACACAGAGGCTCAGCCCATCATGATCTTCTCGTGTTCTTGGCTTTTGTAAAGCCAGG
This sequence comes from Galago senegalensis, assembly GCA_963575145.1. NCBI lineage: Eukaryota > Metazoa > Chordata > Mammalia > Primates > Galagidae > Galago > Galago senegalensis. The sequence continues at coordinate 15,500 of CAUYTI010005493.1, forward strand.
GTGGTAGAAACTGTCATGAAGACATTTTATTTGAGAAGATCCCAGGTTTTCCTCATTGAGGCTGAGTCAGGTGTATGAAGAAAACTTAAATTCAAATAGGTCAGAGGCCCAGAAAGATTAACCACAGGAACTGTTTTTGGCTGAAGGGAGCACATAACCCACTATTCCTTAAGAAGGTAGTTTCCTTGAATCCCAGGAGCTCATACAGACTCAGGGGGAAAAAGGGACATTTTCACTAAATTATCACGTGATCTTCTTTCCTAATGTCTCTCTTACTACAGAAATTGTGTCATCATCTTAAAAGGGGCTAGATTAAAGTTTTATGTGCCTTTTATATACAATTGAATGGATGGATCAATTCTTCCAGGAGTCGCCTTACAGAAGACCTGTTGAGGGTGCCAGGTCCTGGGGACAGAGCAGCAGGTACAGCTGACATGGAGGTCTCTGCCCCTCATGAAGTCACACTGATCCTCCCTAGGGTGGTTCTTCCTTTCTTTACCAAAGTGGACTCACAGGACACTATGGAACACCAGGTTTGCCTTTCGTCTGGCCAAGTATGTGTGCAAGATGCTGGTTTTATCCTCTTATTGAGTCCTGTTTAATGTGGTTACCAAGCATTAAAATTTGTATTGTGATGAATAAATTGCTATGAAAAAGATAGGCAATACTCCCACCTAGTAAGAATTAAGTACAGACAAGTAAAATGAGCCAAACATCCTCAGAGCATCCCCCAGGCATTCTAGAAAGAGACATTTGACATTTGTGCCATTGGTTATTCATTTCAAAGAAGGAAAAACAGAAGCATTATGAAAAAGGAGATGCAGGAGGAACGTCGGGAATGCTGCAGAGGAATCAGTGAATGGCTGGATCAATTCATCCAAGTCTGCTCCTCCTTACGGAGGGCTGTCAAGGGTGCTGGGTCCTGGGGACAGAGCAGCAGGTAAAGCCCACGTGGACATCTCTGCCCCTCATGAAGTTGTACTGATCCTACCTAGGGTGGTTCTTCCCTTCTTTACCAAAGTGGACTCACAGGACACTATGGAGCACCAGACAAGTTTGGGTGAATACAGGCTATTACACTTCCTCAGGAAGCAGTGCCCTGAGGAGGTCAATTGTATTCTCTTATCAAGAGAAGGAGATAAAATTACTCAGGCAAAAATAGAGAGGGGAACAAGAGGGAGGAAGGATTTTTAGGTTAAAGAAACAGCACAAGCAAGGGTCCTGACACTTGGGGTGGGTTGGGGGAAACGATGGCAGAGGCAGACAGAGTCCTGAGGCTGGATCAAGTGATGGAAGAGAGGATGAAGGGACAGGACCGGGCAGAGATACACAGAGCCCTGTGGCCCCAAAAGGAAATTTGAAGCTGGGTCTCACAGAGGGCTTTTCACAGGGGAATGACATAAGAAGGTTGTGTTGAAAAGATCATGTAAGGCATATTTTGGGCAGGATGAGTGTTTGCAAGAAGACAAACCACAGCCCCAGTGACCACATTTCAGGGAGAGATGCTATTCATGGCGTCAGAGGAGCGTGGTGGCGGTGGGGGTGGGAGGAGCGCATACACGCAGCGGGTGTTTCAAAAGCAGAAGGGATGGGACTTGGAGATTGATTGGTAAAGGGATTAGGGCTGGTTGGGTCCCTACAGAATGTGTGTTTAGGGAGAAAAAGAGGAGATAAAAGGCCATCCATGCTGCAGCAGGAGGCACTGCGGATTTTCATCCCCTCTGTATCTTCAGTATTGGGCTCGGCTGCCTATGTGCTGCCATTTATATCCTTTTCGCAGCTACTCCATGGTTAATTACTTCTCAGAAAAAAATCCCCCCTAACCTAAGTCAGTATCACTTATCTCTGTTCTTGCTCTGAAGAGGAGGAAGAAAGTGATTTGCTCAAGACTGGTTTGTAAGTGCCCACTGCATATGAGCCTTGAACTGCTGTTATCAAGGCAGACTCAGGGCAGGGAACTGAGCCACTGCTTGTGAGAAGTGTGTTCCATAACAGGAAAGATGGAACCCAGAGACCTGAAAGCAGCAATTCAACATGATGTGCATGAGAATAGGCTTTGTGGACTTACTGCCTAAGTGCTAGGAGGAGGCAGAGGCTCACCCCAAGAAGTGAGGTGTGGCAAAGACTTTCTGGAGGTGAGGGGTGGGAGCTAGGGCTCTTCTCTCTTTTTAAATAAACTGTTAGTGTCAGAGTACTTTTGGATTTACAGAAAAGTCACACAGATAGTGTACAAGGTTTTCTTACACCCTGGAACTCCTATAGTGTTCACATTTGGCATTAATAGGGTACATTTATCACAAGTAATGAGTCAAGACATTTTTATCAACTCAAGTACACTCTTTATTTGGATTTCATTGGTTTTTCCCCAAACGTTTTTTCTTGTTTTGAAATCCCCGTGCAGGAGACTGCCTTGTATGTGTTCCTTATGTCTCCAAGGGTCCTCTGGGCTGTGGCGGTTCCTAGGACCACCATTATTTCTCATGCCCTCAACAGTTTTGCAGAATCCTGGTCAGGAGTATTGTGGAATGTTCTCAGTTTGGTTTGTCTGTCTTTCTCTGTGATAAGACTGAGCTTATGGGCGTGGAGAAGAAAACTGAAGAGGTGAAGTGCTCTTCTTACAATGTCATGTCAAGGGCACACACTACCCACATGACTTGTCACTGTGGGTATTGACTTTGATTGATACATGTATATATTCCAAAATCTGAAATCTGAAATACTTCTGCTCTCAAGCATTTTGGATAAGGGGTACTCTACCTGTAATAAACATGAAAGTGCAATGTATAGTGTATTTGGAGCTTATAAATACCATGGAGAAAAAAAGTCAGGCAGAGATCAATGGGGTGCATGTGGAATTAGGGGAGTTTTACATTTCCATGGGATGGTCAGAGAAGCCTTCATGGAAAAGGTGACACATAAACAAAGACTTGAAGGAGGTGAAGGAGTAGCTGTGCAGGTGTCTGGAGGAAGAAGGGTCCAAGTGCTTGGGGTGCAAAGGAGGAGCCGTCTAGATTGGGCCAAAAGTGAGCACATGCCTGGTAGGCTCCAGAGCTGCAAGAAGGTTGAGCATGGGATGCCCATTGCATGAAGAGGTCTGGATATCAAGTAGGCAGTATATACCTGAGTTGAAGACTGAAACTTTCATGTGGGAAAGTGGGAGTTGTTGGCACACAGATGACATCTGAAGATGTGAGACTGAATGAAATCTTAGGAGGAGGGATGGTCAGTGACCAAGTTCTGGAGTATCTCAGTTTTCTATACTGGGGAGAGGAGAGATGTTCAGCAGAGGACACTGAGGAGGAACATAGGAGAGGAAAGCCAGGCAGTCCTGATACCTTGTAAGACACAGGAAGAAGGGCGTGGCTGCTACTGTTAATGACCACTACTGGCACTGTGCGTGTGTAGGATTTGTGACACACCAGCCACTACTCTGGGTCATTCATCCTTAAATCCTCCAATGAGGTCTTTTCTTTTATTATCTGCTATTTATTGCAGGGAGGAAGTGAGGCCCAGAGATAAACTTGCCCAGTGACATATCTCACAAGCACTGGAGCTGGGATTTGAATCTCAATTCCTTGATCTCAAGGTTCTTGGTGCTCCCCAAACACTGCACATGGATAAGCTCAGAACCCAGCACGGCCAGCAGAGGAAGCACTGCAGATATCCTTGGTGAGCATGAAAGATCATGTGAGCTGTGGAGGAGAAAGGAGGATAGAGTGAGGTCGGTAAGGAGTGGGAGGGTGGGTGATGAAAACAAGATGGAGATGGCGCTTGGGAATAGCTCCACTGTGAAGGGGAGTGAGAGTCATGATGGCTGCAGGGAGATGTGGGGTCAGGGAGGAGCTTCAAAGAAAATATGGTTGAAATGATGACGCACTTGTAGGCGGCTGTGAATAGAAGGGTAGAAAGGAGAAATGAATGATGTCCTAGAGAGGAGAGGACTTTAATTCTAGATCTGTAACTGAATCTTTATTTGATGAGCTGCTTAATATCTGTTCTCTCTGCTGGCATGCTGGTGTGCTGGTGTGCTGGGATGCTGGTGTGCTGGGGTGCTGGGATGCTGGGGTGGGGGCTCTGGTCTTGTCTCTGGTACAGTGTTCCCCCATGCCCCACCCAGGTGCTTGGTGAGTGCCCCTCCCAGTGCGCCCACAGTCGTACCCCTTGCCCCTGCCACTGCCTGTGGATGTAGGACTCTGTCTCACCCAGCATCACACCTCCTGCCCTTGTCCTTCCCTGAGGATCCACCCCCAAGCCTACTAGACACTCCCCACATGGGAATGGAGGTGAGAATAACATTGCGTAAGATGCTGTGGGCTTCCTAAGGCCCTTGGACATCTCCCACAGCAGCTGTGTCAGGCTTTCCCTCCAGCTCCACACGTCCACCCCTGCCCACTGCTCTTTGGGCCTGGCTCCATCCCATGTGCCTTTATTTCTCAGCCTCAGGGACAGGGATGTGCACTTTTTCTGCAGAAAAGTGCTCCAAAGCCTAAAACTTCTCCGTCAGATGCTCCAGGTGCCAAGATGCCATTGCTGGAGGGGCTCAGAGGTGGGGTATCTCACCTTTCCTACTTGTACTTTTCACGCTGCCAACCCCCAGACGGTATTTGCAAAGTTCCAAAGTGAGGTTGGGGAGCCGAGCTAGGTCACCTGCAGGGCAGGTCTCCTCCACCAAGCAACCTAATGGTTTGTAAGACATCTAAGTGTGGCAGAGTGTCATTTTCCAACTTTAGGTGTGAGGGCAGAACTCAAGCATATTTGTCAAAAAGGCCTCCCATAGTTTTCGAGTTGCCACCTATGCACTTGTCACCCCCCCCAAGGAAGTGTATTCCTCTCTTTCTCGCACATGCCCACGCAGACACATGCATCTGCACACACAGAGGCATCTGTACACGCACAGGGACTCACACATGTGTGCTCATCGTGCTTCTCCCTCCCCTCCCCAGTTGACTGGCCCTGCTAGCAGCCCACAGGGCCCAGAGCTGTGCGCCCACCTGGGCCCGACCTGCCCACACTGTTTGCCTAAAATACTTGTGAGTATATATACAGCATGGCACAGAACTCATTTTCGAAGCCAGTGTGGGGGCTCCAGGGCACTCTGCCATTTCCTCCTGTCCCTAAAGCCGTTAAACTAAATTATAGGGCTGGGAGAAGGAGAGGCCAGCTGTGCCTCAGCTGCCGGCTGCAGTTGTTGTGACAGAGTGAAAAGTGTGGGTACCAGCAGATCATTAACTGTGAGGCTAAAAACAGGCTGATGACTGGCTCTCGCACTCTGCTCGGAGGAGAGAGTGCAGACCGTGTCACACCGGGGCTGGCTCCAGCCCAGGGCAGTGCCAACCCTCACCAGCCAGAGGAGAACTGGCAAGTGCACCCCAGGTCCTAATGCCCTGCCTTTCGTTCTTCATATTTTATTACACTGGGGAAGCTTTATTTTTTTTTCTAAACCTTTCTTAAAATTGACAGGGGTTTTTGTCTTTGTTTTGGTTTTGTTTTAAAAATTTCCCCCACAATTTCCTGTTGCACTGCCTCTTTGGCTGAGTTCAACTTCACTGTTGACTATAATTACTGTGAGGCTTATGAAGAGAGTTGAGAAATCTAGGTTGACGTTAAAGGTGCATTACACTTGAATAAACTCAGAGACAGAATATCGCACGTTGGTTTGGAGTCGCCCCTGGGTTTTGTCTAGATTAACAAATTTAGACGGCTTTTGGTTTGTATAGCATTAATAACTGCTCAGGCAATCTCTGGAACTTGTAAACACTGCTCATAAATAGTTGCTAAAGTGTGAGGTTGAATAAACATTACCTCAATGATTTGTGAAGAACTGGCCAGCAAGGAACCAAATTGTGCTTTGAAATAAGACCTTTCTCATTTGAAAGGAGTGGAGGGAGAGCAGGGTCAGGACACTAAAATGTGGTTACTTCAATTTCTAGATTGTGTAGCAATCCACTAGTGACCAGAGTGGACATCACCTGGTGGTGCCTCAGTTTCTCTCTCCTCTCTAAAATAGCGATACTAGTGTAGATTGCCAGTGTTTCATGACTACTTCCTCATTCCAAGTTGGGAGAAGAGCTGCGGATTTGGTTTTTTCTGTAGCCACATTACATGACTACAGGTATTTTAACCTTGAAGGATCCACAGACATCTCATTTGACAAATGGGGACTGCCAGGCATAAGAAGCTCCATGTGCTGGGTTAGGCTCTCTGGATAGGCCAAGAGGAGGCGCGATTTCCCCAGGCTGCTGTAGTCTGGGGCTGTCAGCTGTGCCCCGGGAACCCTCATTTGCAATAGGACCTATTTTCAGTGTAGATATGGACTGGCCTGGATTGATGGAGGACCTCTGAGATGTTTGAAAGTGAAGATGCACGAAAATTTTAAGTCTTGATGATAACTCAAAATTTAAACTTACATAGATGCAAGTATTTTAATCACACAACTTAACTTAAAACTTTGTTATAATATTGTGAAATTGTTTCCCTTCAAAAATTATTAACAATTTTTTTCTTAGCGTGTTTTTCTTTCCACACTTTTGGAAATGTTGTCATGTAAAGGGAAACTAATAGCCCAGCAAAGATGTGGGGCGGTGCCCCCAGTGGGGCAGGGGTCCTGTCTTGTCCCTGGCTGATTGTAAAGGTGGTGATAATGTTGGTCGTGTGCTCACTACAGGCTGGGATTTTACGTCAAGTGGTTTACCATACAGTAGGTCACTTGGTCCTCATAAGGATACTTTGAAGTAAGTGTTTTCATTGTCACTGTTTTACATTTGAAAACATTAGGTTTGAAGGCAATTCCCTTATTTGTCCAAGGTCACATGACAGGGCGTGGGTGACCAGGATTCTAACCCAGAGACCCTGACAACCTCCGGTTCACATCCTTATCTTTGGTTCAGTCATTGCCACACTGGAATGGTCACAGTATCGTGCAGATGCTCTGGCTGCCCCTTGCCACTGATGGATTTTGGTTGGAAAGTGGGTGATTAAGGGAACTTTTCCACTTCTTGTTTGTGAGATGTGAGCACGTGCTGAAGGCCCTAATGGGAAGGGCTGTGGAAGGCTCTTTTGCAGAAAGCACGCATTCCCCCAGCATACTCCTTTTAGCATTTGGGACAAAGATGGGGGCTGTATCTCCCTGGAAGGCCCTGGCGAGAAGCCGCCTGGTTTGCTAGAATTTGAACACCCCAGGTTGGAACGAATGTTTTAATGACATTTCACTGATGTTGCGATCACCTAATTACTGACCAACCTCTAGGCCTATATCTTGACAGAATTCTAACTTTTAGTTCTGTAATTACAGGCAGATTGTCCATGACATGACTAAATTTCCAACTCAAACCTGGCCTCTCCTGTGAAGTTTCACCCCTTCTCTCTCCTGGGAGAAAGCTGCACCCCTGCAGCACGTGGCACCTCCCTGCAGCCACCTCGTTGCCCTCACTGTGCCTTGCTGCGTGTCATAGTTATCTGCCCAGTAGGCGAAAGGAGTGCAGACTTCATAGCCAGACGGGCTGGGCCTGGCACCCCGAGGGTGCACGTATCTCCTAGAGCCCACTTAGTATTTTATCACTTTCGTTTCACCGATAGTGGAAGTGAAGTAGCCCTTCTGTGGGAGGGTTGGCGTGAAAAGTAGAGGAAGGGACGTGTGATGTCGGACACAGGGGAGGATTCCACAGGTGGTAGCTACTGTTATTACAGTTATCAGTGAATATCTTTGAAAGTATTAACCATATCTCACAGGTTGCATAATTCTTAAGAATAGAGACTGTTTGTCTAACATTGTGCTAACTTAATTAATCCACACACACACTTTAGGTATTGACAAATGTCCCTGAAATTTTTTAAATTTATTTTTTATTTCAAATTAATATGAGGGTACAAATTTTTAGGTTACATTGTTCTCACTTCAGGATGAAGTTCCAGTAGTAGAAGAGCCCCTCACCCAGGGGGTGTGTTCTACACCCTCACAATGTGCACATTTGGTGGGATCATGCCTCATGCCCTCCCTCCTTCTGCCAATTATCCCACTCCCTCTCCCCTCCCCCTCATGCCTCCCTCTAGCCCTGTACTAGACTATATTTATGTTTTATTGTTCTTATGAGCATGTAATTGTTTACATATTAATTTCATATTAGTATGGAGTACATTGGATGTTTATTTTTCCATTCTCGCAATACTTTCCTAAGAAGAATGTATTTCAACTCCAGCCACATAAATGTGAAAGATGTAAAGTCTCTATCTTTTTTAATGGCTGGATAGTATTCCATGGTATACATATACCACAGTTTCTTGATCCATTCATGGGGGTTGATGGGTACTTAGGTTGCTTCCATGACTTGCAATTATGCATTGAGCTGCAAGAAACAAACAAAAATCATTTTACTGCAAATGTCCCTAAAATCAAAAAATGAATATGTAGTAGAACTTCTGTAAGTTGACCACCCAAAGGACGGTCACAAACTGGCCAACACATGGAAGTGCTCGATATAAGGAACTAGGCCTACCATACTGATAGTTAAACATGGTACATGTCTGGTCAATGACAATAAGGTCAGATTAAGGAGGTGGTCAATGTAGGGAGGTGGTCAGCTATTGGAGGCTCTAGTGTATATGTTTGTGTCTAAATGTGTGTATATGCACATGTCATATACACTAGTGATAGAAGAAAATACAGCGTGTGTACACATCTGATATGTTGCTTTGTGGAACTGAAATTTCACCTGCCATTTTTATCATCCCCTAATCCCCAACCAGTTAATCATTTGAAAACTAACATTACTTACGGTTTTGTGGTTTTGTGGATGGTGGCATAAGATCCCCAAATAAATTAAAAGAGAAAACCAGGCTCCCAATGTGGGAGCTGGGTCCCTTCCTGGGGCGACCCGCAGTTTGAGCGTGAGCGTGCCTATAGTCACACCTATGCACCTCCACAGTGGTTATTATTTATTACTTACTCCTCCACTGCTTATTTGTTCCTGTGTCACAAAATCTGCCTGTGCACGGAGGCTCATGTGCTGACCATGAGCAGAGGGAACAATTCTCATTTGTTCCTTGAGAAACAAGGTGGGCGATTGACCCGGCCACATCCCCTGTGGGGACTGAGCTGTGTGAGCTGGGGCTGGGTGGGGAGAGCTGGGGGCCTGACCAGGAAATGTCTCACACCTTCCCCTTTGGGATACTTTGGCATGCACCTAATTTTTCTGTCATGGCTTTTGTTCTGGCAAGGCTGTAGCTGCAGGGGGATTACACAGACAGTGCTACCACCCAACATTTATTTAAAGTCAGTCGCACCAGCTGCCATTTCTATGTCAGAGAAATAGAGTCTTTGAGGGCCTTTCCCCTTCTGAGTCTGACAAGGCAGACAAAGATAACAGCCTTCCAAGACTCCGTGTACTGTGCAAGGCGTCACTGGTAAATCCCAGGAATGTGCTCCCAACTCCTCCTCCTTTTTTCTGCTTGCCTTTGTTTTTTCAGAATGAGTAGGATCTTGGGTGGGCAAGGGATCTCACTGGGCGATCTCTCAGCATCCCCTCTCTCAAAGCCCTGGGATATTTTAATTCTCATCCTTGGTGCCCAGCACTTAAAGCACATGAAAAGTAAAGCTTTAGATTCAAGTTGAAAGAAAACACCAGAAATGGCATTTGGAAGCAAAGAAATACGGCACTCGACAGATGAGACGGGCAAGACGGCAGTATTAGCCATAGATCTCATGAGCAAATTTCAGGGTTGCATGGGCCATTAAAAGCAAAACAAAAACCATAATTGCTCTTAATCTCTATTCATTCTGCATGTGCAAATCCTGTTCAAAGGGAGATTTTGAGGAGGGAAGATCAAGAGAAAAATAAGCATGAATCTCTGGACGGTGCCAGATTTGATCCTCCTTCTTTGAAGACATGTTAAGAATGGGGATGGATCCCAAGGTGTGAGCTCTCTGAGCAGCTCACATTAGGTGACAGTATTTTAAAAGATAAGGCTTCACTGCCTCATCTTTGCCAGGCCCATCTGAGTCCACAGTCCTCTTTTGTGAAATACTTCTGCTGGATTTTTGACTCAAAAGCTGAGCAAGAGGATGGTGCCTACATGTGTGCTTTCACTTACCTTTTCTTAAGAAAACAACCAACTCTGCTTAAATTACAGGGAAACCAGTTGTCTGCCTCAGGGGTGACAGGTTGGGAGTGGAAACAAGAAGGAAGAGAATGGTCAGTTTAATCTGACTGTAGACCCAGGAAAAGAATTTTCCCAGGAATTTAGGATTCTCCTCCTCAGATCCTCTGAGAATAAAGGCCCTTACCAATTCTCAGTGGCCTCAGCCTTAGTCATGCTAATACCATTTAAAAAAATGGGAGACAACTTAATGCAATGATCTTGATTTTTAATCGAATACATTTGCTATTTTCTGAGTAATGAAAAGCAGTAGTTAGTACTAATCTCTGTAGACTAGACTGTGAAGAGTCCCTACACTTTGATGTCCCCAGATTTTGTGATCCCACTTAAGAGTATTTTGGATAATGTGTGGAAATGGCCTCGAGTAGGATCCGATACGGTATAACTTGCACCAGCATTGCTTTAGGCCAAATCTGGGCGGCAGAGTAACTGTAACCCATCCACATCTTCTTTCTTTCCACATTTTCTGAGAATTAGACTGAGTCACTGCCTTGATCAGGTACACGAAACACCCGAGATAGTCTTCTCATCTCCATTTCTTCTTTCTCCTTCTCTGCCTTCATGTTCCCTACATATTTTTTCCTAGACAAAGCGTGTTCATTGCCACGGTGACATTTTTAAACTGCAGCTCTACATTGAGATTTTAAATTCTCTTGAGTCTCTCTAATCATTACAGCCAGATCCTGCTTTTCCCAGCAAGTTTAAATCAATTGTTTTTCCTTCATTTTTTATAAAACCAGTTTGCCTCCTAATGTTTGGACTCAAAGCAAATGGAAAGTTTGAGTGGATAATACTTTCATGTGTCTTTCTCTCCTTGGAATCAGAAATCATGAACAGAAAGGAGGAACCATTTCTGGTCTGACGGCTGTGGCTGAGACTTGCTTGGGCCCTGCCATCCTCACTGGTGTGCAGATTCAGTCTGAAGCCCGAGGGAGCGTTTCTCTCTTTCTGTGGAGTAAGCGCTGGGCAGACATCTCCACCTCTAGCTCTAAACCCTTGGCATCTCAGCCGTCTGTGATGGATAGGCCAGCCAGGGATTCTGACTTCCATACATTATACCACCTTGATAAGTTAAACTTTAGACAGTGATTTCTTTAAAAGATATTGAAAACTTCTTGAGTCAAGTGACTTGATAGAAAATACTAGGCTGCTACTGCTCATCAAATTCCCTTCTCAAGGAGTGAATGCAGCTCTTCAAAACTTTCCTTTATTCCAGTTGTCACCCCAAGCCAAAAGATCACCCCAGTATAAAAACAGAGCCCAACCCAATTACCATCTCCTTCACGAAATGAAAAGCTATTCTCAGATCATTGCCCCATAGGAAATTATAATTATTTGTGTGATTATGACATAATCTTAAGTCATTAAGATTATGACTTAGACCATTACATTGGTTCTTTATCAACTCAGGGCAGAAAGGAATTGGAAACCTCTAAAAACCCCATCAATAGTAACTGGATGCTTCCATATGATTTCTTAGCTTAGGAATGACCTGGATCTATCGTGATTAGTTTCTGAAAGATAATGGGAATATTTGCAAAATATGCTATGATCAAGAATAAAAGCTTAGTTTTGCTATATATAATTATTTAAAGAAATGCAAGTTTGGATAGAGCTAATGTAAGATAAATAATAATAAGACACAGGCAAATATTTACTAGTCTCTCTCTGGGAGAAGACTTTCTAAAATAATAAGCGAAGGGAAGAATCAGAAAAGGGAAAACTGGTAGATTCACTTGCATAAGATTAATCTTGGCTCGGCGCCTATAGCTCAACTGGCTAAGGTGCCAGCCACGTACACCTAAGGTGGCGGGTTCGAATCCCCAGCCCGGACCCGCCAAACAACAATGACGGCTGCAACCAAAAAATAGCCGGGCATTGTGGCGGGCGCCTG
>CAUYTI010005497.1:0-20701 GCA_963575145.1 Galago senegalensis
GGAACGTATTAAATTGCATTCCCACCAACAGTGTAGAAGTGTTCCCTTTTCTCCACATCCACGCCAGCAACTCTGGTTTTGGGATTTTGTGATATGGGCTAATCTTACTGGAGTTAGGTGATATCTTAAAGTAGTTTTGATCTGCATTTCTCTGATGATTAAGGATGGTGAGCATTTTTTCATATGTCTATAGACATATAAATATCAGTCTTAATGGCATGAATATCCTCCTTTAGACCATTAGGATATGTGTATAAAATTGAACCTTATCAATAGTTATTTTCCTACATCATGTTAGGTTTTCAACAAATGTTTACTGAGTAGATTGCTGTTGAGTATTATCTGGGCAGGAAACATCACTTAATCCAATGTTTGCAACTGATATCTCAGTAAAAATAAGTTTATTATAGTAACTACCTCAAGAATGGTCCCAAGGCTTAGGCACTAGGACAGCGGAACCGTATGAAAGGGCCACGGCATTAGGAAGGTTGAGAACCACTGTACTAGAACATAAACTCCATGAGAGTAAAGACTTGCCTTTCAAGTAAACATGTAAGACAGACTCAGAGACAACAGTAAGGTTCCAATAAACATTAATTGATTGAATGACTCAGGAGGCAACTCTTCCTGGAGTAACAAAAAGAGAAAAATCCAAAATATGATAAATTATGGGGACAGGGAACTGATTACATCACAGGTAGACCAAAGAGAAGGCCCTAGAAAGTGGAGGGGGACATAAGAACATGGGGTATCTGTGGGGGAGCAGGATAGGATCTAATAAGAAGAACAAAAATTAAATAGCCACAGGATTCTTAGTCATGTGTAAGAATAGTAATCTCCTTAAAAATTACACAAAATGTATTATTAGCTTCTTGTGTGTGGAAAGTAGAAGAGAATGGAGACTCTGGCCTCTAATAAGGAATCATATTTTGGAGGGAACATGAACTCATGGAGTGTTAGATGATTCCCCATGCCAGTTGTTCATGACTGAAAAAACACCATGCACGGGACTGCACTAAATGCACAGTGCTGTCATGTGCAGGAAGGTCTATGACAGTCAATTCAGTGTTGGAAATTTCTCCCCTTTGCCAAGATTATTATATCCACTGTTATCAGGTATCCATGTAGGCCAAGTAATGAAATGATAATATGTATGCCCATTTTTCAAATGCCAAAATGCTATTAAAAACAAGCTGTCCAATAATGCCATAAGTTTATTTAAGTAAAACCATCCTTTTCTTGAGGAAGTCTGTTATCTTTTCCTTCCTTCTTAGAGACCTGAGACCTTTTGTTGGCTCTAGACCAAGAACTTCTCCAGGTTGCCACTGAGAGAAAAGATGTTAATTATGTACTTAGCACTTTCATTTCAGGCTTTCAGTCCTGACTGCTCTTCCTTTCTCTGCCAAGATAATTCTTGGTCTCTTATCAGAGCTCTGAAGTCCTTCTGCTATCATTCTGACTCACGGCTGTGAATTACTCTGCTCAAAATACCAGGGAAGAAGGACAGAGCATTCAGAGTTGGGGTGTGCACTACAGCTTTCTCTCCTTACGTGCTAATGAAGTACTGAGGAGTGACAAGTGTATCATTTCTCTTCATCCTGCATAAATTCTCTCATTCATCTGAAATATGACTCTCCTCTTAACATGCTACTTACAAAATTGAGGTTCTTGTGGTGCTTTTTTTTTTTTTTTTTTTTTTGTAGAGACAGAGTCTCACTTTTTCACCCTCAGTAAAGTGCAGCGGAGTCGCTCCAGCAACCTCCAACTCCTGGGCTTAGGTGATTCTTCTGCCTCAGCCTCCCAAGTAGCTGAGACTACAGGCGCCTGCCACAACGCCCAGCTATTTTTGTTGCAGTTTGGCCGGGGCTGAGTTTGAACCCACCACCCTTGGTATATGGGGCCAGCGCCCTACTCACTGAGCCACAGGCACCTCCCTTGTGGTGCTTAAATTAAGAACAACAGGTAAATAGCTACTTGCAAAGTATTTTGACTGAAGATTTGGTCCAATTCACATGTATTATTCCCACTAGATACTGTTGAGGACACCATAGTCACCATGATTTTTGCTGTTCCCAAGAGAACTTACAAATGAAGTAGCAACATACAAAGGGTTTAAACAAAGTAGAAGACAATGAAGATTGAACTAGGAATTAGAAATACTGTGAGAAGAGATTTAGAAATCACAATATGGCCACTGTCAATGGGTGTGGGTAAAGAAGATAAAAGGAGAAATTAAAGATGTCTCCAATCTTCCAAATCTGAAACAATGAAAAATCCATCAACCACAACCAGGAGATTCACAGGGAAAAGCTGGTTTGTGTGTGACAGATGGTGATGTCAGTGCCAGGGAGACTTTTCAATCAATGCACAGGCCAGATTCTGGAGAGAAAAACTGATGCCCCAAGACAGGACAGAACTTCCTTAAGGAATAATCCTCAAGGAGTGATAGCAGAAGTCAGGGGAGTGCTGACCACGCAGAGGGAACAATTCTGTGAAACAGATTTAAAGGTCTAGAGGCAGAGTGTACAAAGCCCCTTAAAATGAATCTATCTTAAATTTGAATTTGCCTATGATGCACAAAATTGATTGCAAGAAAAATTAATTTTTTAAAACTAGAAATGCCCTGCTGTCTTTAAAATATTCACTTTAAACTTCATGTTGATAAATAAATTTATGATATAATAGAAAGTGAAAATGTAGGGAAAATGGTAAAACTTAGGAAAGAAAGATGCATATTGGGGCAAAAATGGAATGGAATATCCTGAAATACTACCAGCAGTGATATGAATTGTTGCTCTTATGAGTGACAGTTCATTATCTCAATTTTCCATATTTTTAGCAATATGATTATATAAATTATATAATAATTTATTAAAGCACAGTTCAACCAGCACAATCCCATACTGGCCAACATTAATATAACCAATTGTTATAGAGTATTGATTATATCTAATGTCTCTACTAATTTTTTATGCTTGACCATAAGATTCATTGTACTTGCTATCAATTCTACGTAATTTGTTGCAAGTTGGATCTCCCCTTTCTTTTTAGAAAATAGTAACAACTCCTAAACACATATGTTTTTCATAGGAGACATCAAGTCCTCATGAATAATCATTATAATCTTTACTCTGGCTCTAGACATCCACCAGTCCCACAGCTACCGTGCATTCCAAATTGGTGAAACATTGCGTGGGAAGGGGCCCAATCTGTCCAAGAAGTCAAGGCTTTAATGAGAACTTCATTAAAAACAAGGGGCTGCCCCAGTGTGTCAGGAGCCAAATGCTGTATAAATGTCAAGGGTAGTTATGTCATTTCGACCTGCTCTACAAAAATAAGGATGATAGACTATATACATCAGTATGTGTTTAGCTCAATTTGAAGCCAGTTCATCTCAGTTCCTAATGGAGCAAACCTCAATTAAATGTCAAATTTGAGAAAAACATCTCTGTGCTTGCCCACCTCACAGTTTGGTCAGGCTTCACAAACCCTTTTCCACGTTTGGCCTGCACTCACTTTCTTCCATGTCTCATGCCTAATTACCCCTCCTTCTCTATCCTCCGTCAAAATCAGAAGGCAACCAGATTAAATTATATTAAGCTTTGAATGGTAAGAGTTCTTTCCAGACATATTTTCATTTCTTTTTCTCCCATTGTTTTCCTTTCCACTAAATTACTTTATGCATGTCAGAGATATACATAACTTTAAATAGATAGGTAAGTATGCTCATATGGATTCTTTCCTCTCCCCTTTTTTCTTCTTTTATTTGATCGCCCCTTAGTTTTTCCATTTATATCTACATTCCCTGCATATATGTATATCTCTTCCTGTCCAGGCATCCATGTCAACAATTAATGGGTTTTTCACATATACATCTGTGCTAACCAGTGCATGGACACACATATACACATGGACTCACACAGACATACCACAAGCATAGATATATAGATATAGAGATTTCTTGACACTTCTTTACAAAACATGTATCATATATATTTATACTTCTTGCTTTCCTCACTCAACAATCTTTTGGAAACCCTTCCAACTAACTTATCTGATGAGGCCTAATTTCTTCTTTTTAATAGTGACATATTACTTCATGTGAATGTATCAGAATTTATTCAATGATTCTTCACTTAACGAAATATTTTCCATTTTCACCAAAAAAAAAAAAAACTGAAATAGGCATGCATTTACTTATATCTTTAGATGTAGTGCTTTTATTTCTGTGGGATAAGTCCTTATGAGTGTATTGCTTGCATGTGCATATTTAATTTTAATAGATTCTTCCAGATTGCTTTCCAAAAAGACCACAATGCTTTACATTTTCACTAGCAATATATGAAAGTACCCTTTCCCCCACTCCCCAGACAGCAAGAGATGCTACAGCTCTACTCTATTTCTGCCAGGTGATGAATGTGAAGTGACATACCACTTATTTTCAATTTGCCTTTCCCTAACTGCTAGTAAATTTGAGTATCTTTTCATATGCAAGTTGGCAAGTGCTGTAAAAAATGAAGACATTTAATTTTTTTTCTTTTAGGGATACTCTCCTTAGACTCCTCCCCTTTTATTGTGGTAATTAAAACATCTAACATGAGGTATACGCTTTTAATAAATTTTCAAATGTTTAATATAGTATTGTTAACTATGGGCATAATGTTGCACAGCAGATTTCTTTTTTGAGACAGAGTCTCAAGCTGTCCCCCTAGGTAGAGTGCCATGGCATCAAAGCTCACAGCAACCTCCAACTCTTGGACTAAAGAGATCCTCTTGCCTTAGTTTTTCTATTTTTAGTAAAGACGGGATCTCACTTTTTGCTCAGGCTGGTCTTGAACCTGTGAACTCAAGCTATCCACTTGCCTCAGCCTGCCAGAGTGCTAGGATTATAGGCACGAGCCACCATGCTTGGCCCCTGTGCCACAGATTTCAATTACAAATTTCTCTTGCATAACTGACGCTTTATACCTGTTAAATAGCACCTCTGCATTTTCTCATCCCCCGGCCCCTAGAAACTATCATTCTACTCTTAACTTCTATGAGTTTCACTATTTTAAATGCATCATAAAAATGTGAACATGTAGTATTTGTCCTTCTGTGATGGTTACTTCACTAGCATAATGGCCTCGGGGCTCAAGCACATCACCACATATGACAGAATTTCCTTCTTTGTTAAGACTGAATAATGTTTTGTTGTAAATATATAGATTATAATTTATTTAGTCATCTGTCTGTGAATATTTAGGTTGTTTCTATACCTTTACTATTATGAATAATGCTGTGTTGTATGTGGGAGTACAAATAACTCTTATGATATTGATTTCAATGCCTTCAGATAAACACTCAAAAGTAGGATAGATTTATTACAGTATGTCTATAAAGGTTTTACATCCCGAATATATAGGAGAACTCCTGTTACTCAATAGCAAAAACACAAATAAACTGATTAAAAATGGGCAGAGGTCTTTGATTTTGCTCCTATTTGTGTGATGGATTACATTTATGAATTTGCATATGTTGAACCAGCCTTGCTTTTCTGGAGTGAAGCCTACCTGATTATGATGTATAACTTCTTTAATGTATAGCTGTATTCTGTTTGCTAGGATTTTATTGAATATTTCTGTATCACTATTCATTAATGATATTGGTCTATGGTTTTCTTTTTTTGTTGGATCTTTGCCTGGTTTTGTTATTAAGGTAATATTTGCTTCGTAGAAGGAGTTGAGGAGGGTTTCTTCCTTCTCAATATTTTGGAATATGTTCTACAATATAGGTATGAGCTCTTCTTTGAAGGTTTGGTATAATTTTGGAGTAAAACTGGTCAAGGACTTTCTGTTTTTTTATTGTTGTTGCAATTTTGGTATTTGATATTTGATCTTTCCTGTTTGAGAGATCTAATTCTTTCTGGGTAAGTCTAGGGAGGTGGAAACTTTTTTATTGTTGTTGCAATTTTGGTATTTGATATTTGACCTCTCCTGTTTGAGAGATCTAATTCTTTCTGGGTAAGTCTAGGGAGATGGTAAAAGTCTAGGTATTGGTCCATTTCCTGCACATTTCCAAATTTCTGGGCATAGTGTTTTGTAGTACTCATTGATGATCTTTTGTATTTCTGTGGTATCAGCTATTATTTTATTTCCTCTTTTTTATCCCAAATTGAACTCATTAGCAATCTTTTTGTTTGTTTTTTTCTAGTTAATCTGGCCAAAAGTTTATCAACTTTATTCATTTTTATTTTGGCCAGGGGCTGGGTTTGAACCTGCTATTTCCAGCATATGGGGCTAGTTCCCTACTCATTTGAGCCACAGGCACCACCAATTTTATTTATCTTTTTTAAGAACCAACTTTTTGTTTTGTAGATCTTCTAAATGGTTCTTCTGTTCTCAATTTCATTTAATTCTGATGTAAATTTTGTTATTTCTTTTCTTCTGTTAGATTTGGGGTTGGATGGATTGCTTAAGAATAGCCCACATCGCAAAATCCCAAAGCTTCAGATGCTGGCATGGGTACTTTGATATACTTTTGGTGAAATGCAAACTAATACAGCCTTTTCAGAAAGAAGCATAAAGAATTCTCCAAGAGCTAAAAGTAGACTTTCTATTTGATCCTGTAATCCCATTACTAGTTATTTATCCAGAAGAAAAAAAGTCATTTGTACTAGAATGTTTATTGCAGCTCAATTCACAGTACCCCAAATGTGTAAACAACCCAAGTACCCATCAACCATCATTTGTTTAACAAATGGATAAACAAACTATAGTCTGTATATACCGTGGAATACTATTCTGTCATAAAGAAAAATGTGGAGAACATCCTCTTAAGTAAAGTATCACAAGAATGGAAAAGCAAGTATCTAATGTACTCAATACTTGTATGACACTGGTAGATGAACAACTACATATCCACAAGTGGGAAAAACACAATCAAATTCAAGAAGGGGGGGAGGGAGGAGGAATGAAAAGGGAAGGGATTTGTTAAGGTCTCACCCACTGAGGGGGACACAATGTAGGGGTATATGGCACACTTCCTAAGTAAAGCGCTCAACTTCAACTTGGACCTTACCTAACAAATGCCAACAAGGTAACCTAATTGTATGTACCCTTATATTAATGTGAAAATTTTTTGAAAGTTCAAAAAAAAAGAGCTATGCTAATTTTAGCAAGAAATTATTACTATTATCAAGAATGATTTGAAACATACGTATTGTAAATGGGGAAAAAATTGACACATAGATATATCCATTTTGAGATTATGATTCTCTAGAGTAAGATTTAGTAAAATATACTGAATACAATATTAAAGTTATCAATGAAAACAAAAATAAATAGGCAGAGGACGAGAATATACATTTCTCCAAAGAATACAGATGAATGGCCAACTGGTAAGTGAAAAGATACTCAACAAAACTAATCATCAATAACTGAAAATCAAAACTATAAAGAAATATCTCCTCACATCTGCTGGGTTATTATCAAAGACAAAAACTGGTGAGGATGTGAAAAATCAGAACCCTTATAGACTATAAGGGGAACTGTAAAAATGGAATAATTGCTAGGAAATATAGTATGGAGGTCTCCAAATATTAAAATTAGGGCTTCTTAAAGTATACCTATTCTTTTCCACATCTATATGAATGAAATAGGGTTCCCTCTGGGTATTTAAAACCAAGTAAGTCTAGAAAATATACTCAGCTGTGTGCTAATTAGAGTCATTGAGGAATTCTACATTTTCAACCTGATGTCCAAGAATTTGTCTTGGTGGGTTGTGGACTAATATAGAGAGAAAGGCACAAAGATTAAATTCCACTGGTGGATTCAGCTGAATAGTCAGCACTGCCTTCAGATTTTTATATTTCAGCATGTGTTAAAGTACATGGCAAGCCCATGTGCTCTGTGGCAATACACATCCCCTGTAGCAGTGAATTCTGAGAGAATACTGACATATTATAGCAGCATGAAGGTTCATGTGAATTTCCCTAAGAGCCATAAGAAAAAGTGCTCTCTAAATCAAGAAAAATATGCAAAAGGCCCCATACAGAGTTCTAGGTAATATCTACATATATCTTGACATAACTGGTTTTCCTGATCAAATTTCAGTGTTGAATAATTCAGAGGCAAACACATACACAAACATTTAAGTCATACCACTTGACTTTGTATGGTGAAGATATATTTGAAGGCAGTAGACTGAATTTATATTCAGAAGTGTCTCTTTGTTTCGTTTTTTTCTTCCTTTTTCTTTTTTCTTATTGCTCATGGGTAGTGGAATAAATGTGAAAGCCTGGGAGTGTTTTCTACTAAGAATATCCTCAATGAAACTTTAAACTTGAAGTATTTCTCTAAAAGGCCTGAACAAGAAAGAAGGACTTCATCAGGTAGGTCATAAAGCTGCTAAACATTAGGAATCAGAGCTGTAATGATGCTCCAAATTAGCTTCCCCAAGGAGGGGACTCTGGCTGCTGCCTTTGTTAAGTGCTGTAATGTGTAGTGAGTAAAATGAATTATTCATGTAATACTTGAGTATACTCTGGGAATTTCTGAAGGACTTCTGGAGAAAAATATGATTTGTCTTTTAGGTGATGAGAAGAATCTGAATCCTGAATTCAAGCAAATAATGCAATCCAAGAGTAGCTTACATTGATTTCATAACCTTTAGAATTTGTCCCCCTCCGCTAAATCAGAGGAAATATAATCTAATCAATTTGGTAAAAACCTGTGCTGATTATAGGAACATTCTTCTGAATTCTCAGAGGTGGGACTTCCTTTCCTGATGCTTGATATGAATTTTGCTTGTCTTTAGTAAGTACACAACTGCTGCTATTTGTGTATGAATCATTTCTCCTATAACAAGGCCAGAATTGCATTTGGGAATTTAATTCAAATTAAGTATTAATAATAGAAGCAACATTTTTAATGTCATTAAATTGGCATCGGGTCTTAGAAAGTAAATTGTCACAAAGCATTCCCCATCTCCCTGCCACCTTCAGGTTCTAATCCCATCATTAAATTTTCAGTTTAATTATTTTCTAAATAATTACCAATGGAAAGAAAGGAACTCAGGTAAGAGTCAACACTAGTCCCTTGAGTTTCCTTAAAAATCCTATTGTTGGTGCTATCATTGCTGATGTTCTTAAAAAGACCACACAGTAGGTGTTTCTTCACTTTTCTCCAGAAGCTTGGTGGCACAAATGGCCAAATGATGCTCTCAAAAAGCAGGGATTTATTCAAGCTGCATTGCATGTACTTTAGTGCTATTTTGAAAAAGGTTAACTTGTAAAGAATTAAGAAAATATGTACCCAGAATGATTGACTTCAAAACATTGTTCAGTAATGTTTTTTAAACCTTAGCACTCATGTGCCTCGGTGAATGGAAGAGTTCTAGGAACTTTCTCCCTTTGGAATGGCAAAAGATCAATGAACATATATTAAGACTCATGAACTCTCAAGCTCTCACACTGCCCTGCATACCCATTAACCTCCGCTTAGTCCTTTTCCTTTGTGTTACTAAATGCTAGACCAACCTCTAGACTGCTAAAGACAGAGCCTAACCTTTGGGTTATGCTGCACCCTTCTTGAAGAGAGAAAGAGAAAGTTCTGGAATAAAGCCTTTCCTGAAACTTTGCCATTTATCCACAAAAATGGAGCCTCTCAGAGCAGGAGGTAGCATCAAGTCAGCAGCTGGCTGACCAATCATTAGAGGCTGACCAAGCACTACCTTGAACATTCCTAGTTGGTCCATGCTGAAAAGTGGACTTATTGCATGCTTCCCATCTCAACGTTGCCTCAAAGTAAACAGAAATCCCTGGAGACAGAACAGGCTGAAGAGGAAGAAAATGGGCAGAAGATGTCTGGGTTTGATGGCACTAAGCCCTAAGCCCTGAGACCCAGCCCTACCTGTTTCTGCACACTGTCCCTGCATCTGTGTTTATCTTGCTTAGTGTGTGTCCATCCATGTGATGAGAAATTAACACTCACCCACTCCAATTTTGCCTCTGTCTTTTGGCAGAGGTCAAGAAATTCCAAATATATATATATATATATATATATATATCTCATTAAAAAGAATAACCCCATATTTATACTTTACAGAATTGTATCTTTTCCAATAAAGTATAAATTCTCTGAGGAAAGGAAGCACCTCCATTTATGTTCATACCATAAAGCTGGTGGCTAACACAGCCCCTGGCACAAAGTAGCTGCTTAATAAATATATCAGACACAAGTGGTCCTCAAACTTTAGTGGGTATCTGAATCATCTGAAGGTCTTATTAAATCACAGATTGTTGAGTCCCATTCCCAGTTTCTGATGTACAGGTCTGAGGTAGGAGGTGAGAATTTGCATTTCTAATAAGCTCCATGGGGGTGCTAATGCTGGTCAAATCCCCTTTATAAGTGGGCAAGAGACTTGAACAGAACCTTCTTCTATGACGATGACAGCAAACCAATGGCCAACAAACACATGAAAAAATGCTAATCATCCCTAATCATCAGAGAAATTCAAATCAAAATCACTCTGAGATATCACCTAACCCCAGTGAGACTAGCCCGTACCACAAAATCCCAAAGCTGCAGATGCTGGCATGGATGTGGAGAGAAGGGAACATTTTCACACTGCTGGTGGGATTGTAAACTAATATAGTGTCTGTGGAGAGAAGTATGAAGAATCATCCAGGGGCTAAAAGTAGACCTTCCATTTGACACTACAATCCCATTACTAAGTATCAAACCAGAAAAAAAAAATCATTTTACCATAAGGAAATTTGCATTAGAATGTTTATTGCAGTTTAATTCAAAATTGGCAAGACATGAAATCGACCCAAGTGCCCATCAACCCACAAGTGGCTCAATATTCTGTGGTATACATGTACCATGGAATACTTTTCAGCCATAAAAGAGATGGAGACTTTATGTCTTTCATATTTACCTGGATGGAACTGAAGCACATTCTTTTTAATAAGTATCATAAGAATGGAAAACCAAACATCCAATGTACTTAATACTAATATGAAGTCAGCAGACAAATTAATGTACAACCACATGAAAGAAAAACACAGTTATATTTAAATGTCAAGAGGGGGAAAGAGAGAAAGTGGAAAGGGGAAGAGGGTGGAGAGTTGGTAAGCACTCACCGAGTGTGCACAGTATAAGTATATTCAGCACACCTCTCCTGGGTGAAGGGCTCAACTAGAACTTGAACATAACCTTAGAAACACTAATAATGTAACCTATTCATTTGTACCCTCATATTAATCTGAAATAAAAATGTTAAAAGGTAAAATAAAATAAAAACAAAGAGATCACATTTAAAGGAGCATTGTGTTAAGCCATAGGACATTATCATTTTTCTTGGTCCAAAAATTAGCAATTTCATATGATCTACACTCATATGTCTATAACTTAATATTTACGAATGAATGGTTAAATACAGTATAGGCATTTGTCTTCTTTCTTGACCTTACTTCAAGTGCAAATGGCAGAATAGGGAGCATGGCCCCAGGAGTCAGACAGACCTACATCTAAATTTTTATTCTGACACTTAGCAAGTGTGAAGCTCCAGGTAAATCACGTATCTGCCTGGATCCTCAGTTTTGTCACCTCTACAATTGAGGAGACTAACTTGCTATGAGGACTGGATAAGACAATGTATGAAAAACTCACACTGTACCTGGCAAGTAGCAGATATTCCATACAGAGTAACCATCACCATCTTTAACTTTACCATTAGTGTTATCATCTTCACATGGGGCTACACTCTAGAGATTAGAATCTCTAGAGGACTGTAGAGGACTGAGGAAGGCTGCACATGGGTTGTTTCTGAAGAGCAATGTCTATTCCTGCCACGGAAGATGTTCTTGTTACAGAATGCTCTGATTCCAACAGAGCACTTCAAGAATATCATATCCCATCAAACAGTAGTGAAATACAACTAAATTCAACTTAAAGTTGTTGAAGTGAAAGGAGTGTAGTGTCAGAAGACCGAGCCAACTTCAACTTAACTTTTTTAGCCCCTGTTCCTTCATATATGAAAAGGGATTGACAGCACCTACTTCTTAGGTTTATTATAGGAATTAATCAATAGTGTGTGTCCAAATGCATATAAAGTGCAAAACATGACACACTATTGTTTGATTGTGCAGTGAGATAGTTTCAACTGATTGCAGATCTGTAAAATATAGCCATGGTAGCTGTAGACAATCTCTAATTATTTCAGGATCCCAACCATCTTTGTATGTTACCAAAAGGCCCAAATACCTCCACCCCTCACTAGCCTCTTTGCACACTTTTGCATGAGATTTTAGTTATTGCATAACGCTACTAACCATGCAGACAGAAAAAGGTACACTGAGAAAAGGATGGTGACAGGTAGAAAGAAGCAGAAGTGGGTCTTGGGAAGGTGAATGGGTAATGGGAATAGGTTCTGCACCCAAAGAATAGATCATGTGATACGGTTAAAAAAAAAAAGGTGAGTGATGCCAGCTTGGTGCCTCAGTTAAGAGAAAAGGTAAAAGAGAAGGCATCTTGGGCACAGTTAGTTCTGATTCACCTCTACTCTTAAAGGCCAGGGAAGTCATGTAGATGTGATAATATTAAAAATAGCACACTCAATAAATTCCAGAAAAGATTTTAAATCTCCTTAACGGAGATTGTCAAGGTGACTCTGTTACTGGGGCTCTCAAATAAATGACAGAAAATTAGAAAGAACATGGGTTGGGGGCTCATTTTCTTTGCGATATTATACATGTCATTTCCCAGATGCTGTCCAGAATTGCTATTTCTCATTCAATTGATGTTGAAAGAACTGACTCTTCTTTTATGAGAATCTAGGGAAAGAAGGACAAACTAAGTAACTGATGAAAGAGGTTTAGCACAAGGAACAAAGTGGCCTCCTCTCCTATCTTCCTTCCTTCCCCTTCCCAACTGTCCCTCACAGAATCCCCTGAGAGCCCCCACACACGCTATTGGAAAGGTCAAGTAGATAGATGCCTTTGTGACCAATTAACCTGAAGGAAAAAAATGAAGAAACAAGAGACAATCATTTGCAAAGCTTAGAGTCTTAGACTTCCGTAGAGTAATATTCTAGTTCATGGAAATCTGAATCTAAGATTTTACAAATGTCAGTAGAGAAACTGTCTTTACCCCACCCCTCCATGTATATAATCTAGCACCAGTCCATAAAAGCATTGTTAAACTCTGCACAGACCACTTCATGAAAGTGGGCCCTTTTATCTGCCAGAAAGCAACAAAAGAACTCCTGTGTATCTGTAGAGATTCTAGGATTATGCTGGATGGATAATAGAAAGACAAACACTTGCTAAAACATTGTCTGTTACTCCCAGAATCACTATACTAATAGCAAAGCCAACCAGCACAGAAAAGCCTTAACACACTATGCAATTCAGCTGCAATTCATCACACCACTATAATTACAGGTGCCTGCCTGCCTTCCTCCTCTCAGATCTGTGGATAAAAGCCTAGGGATGAATTTGTATCTCAGCTGCACAGAAGCTGAAGCTAGTAGTCAATAAACAGAGAACACTGCATTTGACTGACAGGCTCTTGTAGAATATAAAACCAAACTATTGTTCAATAGCTCTTCCACACCCCGATTTTCAGAAAAACAAAAAATAAAGGACATTTCTGGATGCTTACTAAGTGCACGGATATTATTTCATTTAATCCCGACAAAAATCATATAAGTGAGGTATTATTAGGCTCATTTCTTAATAAGAAAAGTGAGACTCAAAAGTTGAGTAACTTGCCTGAGGTTACACACATTGGAAGTGGTAGAACTGCCTCTGTCAGTCTTTCCTGGTCACATTTCCCATGCCTTTTCTAGATCAATCTTTCAGCTCCTGGCAATAATCGGTTATTGGCAACTGGCTTTGGTTCTTATACCTTGGAAAAGCTCCTCAAGGACCGACACTAAGAACAAGTGATCCCATTTCAGGGTGGGCAAGGCACTTGAACAGAAACTTCTCTGAAGACGGGCACATGGCCTAAAGACACATGAAAAAATGCTCATCATCCTTAATCATCAGAGAAATGCAAATCAAAACCACTTTGAGATATCATCTAACTCCAGTAAGAGTAGCCCACATCACAAAATCCCAAAACTACACATGTTGGCGTGGATGTTGAAGAAAGGGAGTACTTCTACACAGCTGGTGGGAATGAAAACTAATGCATCCCTTCTGGAAAGAAGTTTAGAGAACACTTAGGGAACTAAAAGTAGGCCTGCCATTAGATCCTGCAATTCCTCTACTAGGTATATATCCACTTTACAACAAACACACTTTAAAATCACTTTACACTCAGGAACAAAAACAAAGTAGGAGGAATTACGTTCCCAGACCTCAGACTATAATATAAATCGATAGTGATCAAAACAGCATGGTACTGGCACAAAAACAGAGAGGTATATATATGGAACAGAATAGAGAGCCAAGAGATGAATCCAGCCACCTACCGTTATCTGATCCTTGACAAGCCAATTAAAAATATTGAGTGGGGAAAATATTCCCTATTAACAAATGGTGCTGGGCTAACTGGATGGCATCCTGTAGAAGACTGAAACTAGACCCACACCTTTCACTGTTAACTAAAATAGACTCTCACTGGATTAAAAATTTAAACATAAGACATGAAACTATGAAAATACTAGAAGAAAGTGTAGGGAAAACACTTAAAGAAATCGGCTTGGGTGAAAATTTTATGAGGAGGACCCCTCAGGCAATTGAAAGAAATGTCAAAAATACACTTTTGGGACCTGATCAAACTAAAAAGTTTCTGACCAGCCAAGAACACAGTAAATAAAGCAGGTAGACAGCCCTCAGAATGGGGGAAGACATTTGCTGGTTAGGTCTCTGACAAAGGTTTAATACCCAGAATCCACAGAGAACTCAAACATATTAGCAAGAAAAAAGCAAGTGACCCCATCTCAGGATGGGCAAGGGACTTGAATAGACATTTCTCTAAAGAAGATGGGCGCATGGCCTACAGATATATGAAAAAATGCTTTCCATCCTTAATCATCAGAGAAATGCAAATCAAAACTACTTTGAGGTACCACCTAACCCTAGTAAGATTAGCCCATATCACAAAATCCCAAAACCAGAGATGTTTGCGTGGATGTGGAGAAAAGAGAACACTTCTACACTGCTGGTGGGAATGCAAATTAATTTGTTCCTTTTGGAAAGACATCTGGAGAACACTGAGAGAACTAAAAATAAACCTGCCATTTGATCCCACAATTCCTTTATTAGGTATATATCCAGAAGACCAAAAATCGAATTACAACAAAGATATTTGTATCAGAATGTTTATTGCAGGCCAATTCATAATTGCTAGGTCATGGAAGAAGCCTAAATGCCCATCGACCCATGAACGGATCAATAAATTGTGGTATATGTACACCATGGAATACTATGCAGCCCTAAAGAAAGAAGGAAACTTTTTTCATGTTTATATGGATGGAATTAGAAAATGTTCTTCTCAGTAAAGTATCTCAAGAATGGAAGAAAAAGTATCCAATGTACACAGCCCTATTTTGAAACTAATTCATAGCTTTTATAGGAATGTCATAACCTAATTATAGCCTTAGAATATGGGAAGGAGATGGGAGACGAGAAGTGAGGGGGGTACATGGGGGGAGGGAGGGTGATTGGTGGAGCCAACTCTATGGTTTATCTTACAAGGGTACAAATGAATCTTTCTAAAAGCAGAGTATGAATGTCTTAACTTAATGACTAAGAGAATGACATGAAGGTTATGTTAGCCAGTTTGATGAGAGTATTTCAAAATGTATATGAAAACAGCACACTGTACCCCATGATTGAATTAATGTACATAGTTATGCTATATGAAATAAAAAAAAAGAAAAGAAGAGAAAATTAAACTCAAAGTAGAAGAAAGGAAATAAATGAAATAGAAATATAGAAAACTGAGAATATAAATAAAACCAAAAACCAATTTCTTAGAAAGATTAATAATATTATTAAACCTGTAGCCTAAAAAAAGACGAGAAAGAGAGATCACGAATTGCCAAAATCATGAATGAGAGAAGAGACATTACTACATATATTAAAAGGCTAAAAAAAGAAATATTATCGTTCTGGATTAAATAGTATTTGAAAAACAATCATGTCTCCCTGGAACCTGGAAAAACAATCATGTCTCCTCAGGAAATAGTAGCTCTGCAGATGTAAAGAAGTTAAGATGAGGTTGTGTTGGATTGGGGTGGACCTGAAATCAATGACAGGTGTCCTTATAAGGGAAGAAAATTTAGACACAGAGACACTCAGGGAAAATAACATGTGACGATGAAGAAAATGATTGGAATAAAGCACTACAAGGAAAGGAATTCTGAGGACTTCTGTCAACCACTAGCAGCAGGGAACAGATTCCTTCTCAGACTCTCGAGAAGAAACTCACCCTGCCCACACCTTGATTTTGGATTCTAACCTCCAAAAATGTGAGACAATACATTTCTGTTGCTTTAACCCATGAGTTTATGGTAATTTTCTATGGAAATCCTAGGACGGTGATATAATTACAAATTTATGCATATAAGTTGAAAACTTTGATGAAATGGACAAATTTATTAAAAGAAACAAACTATCAAAGTTCAATCAAAAAGAAAATTGATGACCTATTTACCCCTGTATCTATTAAGAAAGAAATGTACCTAAAAATTTTCCACAGAGAAAACTCCAGGCACAGACAAATTTGTTAATTCTACCAAACATTTAAGGAGGAAATAATGTCAGTTCTATTAAAAAAAAAAATGCCAGAAAACAGACAAGGAATAAATACTTCCAAACTGATCATGCAAACATTATCATGACACCAAAACCAGAAAAACAGTTTACAAAAAATAAAACTATAGATTAATATATATGTAAAAGTTTTTAACAAAATTTTAATAAACAAATCTAACAATATATAAAAAGAATAGTACGTCATGACCAATAGGGGTTTATACAAGGAATACAAGATCAGTTTAGATTCCCTAGAATAAGATAATCTTTGTATTAACAAACTAAAACAGAAAAACCATTATGTTTATCTCAAAAGAGGCAGAAAAAGCATTTGAAAAAATCCAGCATTCATTCTTCACACAAACACTCAGCAAAATATAATTAAAGAGGAGCTTCTTCAACTTGATAAAGGGCATCTATAAAAAAATCTAGGAAAACCTCCTACTTAATGGTCTGAAACTGAACTTAAGATCAGGAACAAGGCACAAACGTCCACTCGTCACTTGTATTCTATGCAACATTGCACTGGGGCATCAAGTCAGTACAATAAGGCAAGAAAAAGAAATAAAAGGCATCCAGATTGGGAAGAGAGAAGCAAAAGTATCTCTATTCGCAGATGCTAAGACCATCAATGTAAGAAAATTCAATGGAGATTGTTTTTAAATGACTCAGACTAATAGGAGGATAGCAGGTTTGCAGGTCACAGAGTGCCATACCAAAAAAAAAAAGTATATTTATAAACTAGCAATAAAAACATCACTAAATAAAATTTTTAAATAACATAAAAGTAGCATCAAAAAATACGAAACACTTGGGGACAAATCTGGCAAAAATTTGGAAACTACAGAACCCTGTTGAGAGAAATTAGCGGAGATATATATATATCATGTTCATGGGTCAGAAGACTCAAAGTTGTTAAGATGCCAGTTCTCTCCAAATTCATCTACAGATGCAACACGATCCAAATCAAGCACATCTTTTATACATGTTGAAAAAATGATTCTAAAATTTATATGTCAATACAAAGGATCTAGGATATGTAAAACAACTTTGCAAAGAAAGACAAAGTCAAAAGAACAACATTTTCTGATTTCAAGGCTCAGTTTAAAACAACAGTAATTATAAGACAGCATGTCATTGTCATAAAGACAGACTAATAAGTTGGGAGAGGTTCAGCTGCTCCTGAGAAACTCCTTAGCAGCAGGTGCAGGACAGCCATGAAGCCCTACTTGTGCTCACACCAGCCCTTGGCCTGGTCCTGACAGCCTCTTGCCCAGGTACGGCTCAAACACCTCCATGTCCGCCTTGCCCAGGGCATCCCTAGAGCCCAAGGGCAGGGACTGGGCTCTCCTCCCTCTCTCACTTGGTCAGGGTCCTTGACTAGGTATTCAGGGAGCCAAGAGACCTGCCTGAGTAGGTAAGGCTCCAGGTGGGCTTGGCTGGCCTTCCCCAGGACCCACGGCAAGTGTTAAGGGTGAGCAACTGGCCCTGCTCCCGCATGACCTGTTTCTGGTAGATGCAGGAAGAGAGATGGGAACACGGCCACAGTTATGCAGCCAGGGCAGGTCACCTGCCTCACAGAGCCTACAGTTTGGGGGCACTGACAAGACTGACAGGTAGCACCTTACAGAGGACAGGCATGTGCTCTTGTGGCACCCAGGGTGCCTCACCTGGCCTCAGGTGCTCACAAAGGTAGCCCAGAGGAAGTGACATTAAAATGCATCCTGAAGGACAAGTAGGAGTCAGCCCAAACTGTCCAGAGGGCTACTCTGGAGGTTAATAACAAGGATGAAGATGAAGCCCATGTGGTGGGGGCAGCGGTGAAGCAGGACGGTCTGGTTCTAATATAAGGGGCATCCCATCCTGTGCCCAGGGGGATGTGGCTATAGAAGCAGAGAACTGTCCAAAGAAAGCAGCACAGTGACCTGCAGTGCTGTCCATATGGCCCTCTAGGGCCGCTGTAATTGCCTTGTGTTTAACTGCTGTCCCCACCTGGGCAGCCAGGCCCCAGCTGCAGACCTGTGCCTCCTACAGCTAGGACTGACACCAGGCTGGCATTAGAGCTTGAGTTAAGGGCACATGGCCTCCAGTAGTGCTCCCCAGCCCTGCCAAACCCAGGGGGCTTGCAGCTGGCCTGATAAGTTTGTGCACATCCAGAGCCCTTGACCCCTTGTTTGGCCTTTGGAGAAGGCCCTGCAGTGAGCTAGCCCATTAGATTCTGGGTGCCACAAGCTCCCTGGGGAACTCCAATGTTCTGGGGTTGAAAGGAGAGTGACTCTGCTGAGACGCGGCCATCATTACTGTCTCACTGGCTCAGACCCACACAGGCTCTGGCAGGAGCCTTGGCAGGGAGCAGAGTGTGGAGGTGCTTGAAAAGCAGAAGCAGGCCCTTTGCCTGGGCAACGCCTTCTCCCTATTTAGTTATAGCATGTTCCCTTAGCACGGCATGAGGACGAGGTGTCACCAGCGGAGTCATGGGGCGGAAGCTCTGAACTGCTTCCCAAACCCTGCCTATTTCCCTGACTTGAGTGAGCAGATGAATGGTGCTACTAGTACGGTCATTTGATCTTCATTAAATTTGGAAATTGAGCTTACCAACTCAGTCAGAAATAAAATACTGTTTTCATATTGCTAGGTCCCTGGTGAGTGGAGTCTGGGATTTCCTCTCTCATCCTCTCCCGATATCAGGTTTACATTTTGGGAAAGTGAGTTATTTTCTACCTGCCCTAGAGCCTTGAGCATTCTTCAATAATGACATCAAGGATGACTAAGGACACTGCTCTTCCCAAAGACCGTGCTGTCTGCAGCGACCACTTTTGATATTTTATTATTTGGACATATTTGTAGATAACCTTTGAGTAATACTTTATACAAAATTTCGATTCCACCTCCGTGGGTAGAAGCTTAAGGTTGCACTAGGAGTCATGTACATGATTATTAAATATATTCATATACAAGCAGCATCATGCTAGCAAAATACTAGAAGCAACTCTAATGTCCCTTGCACAGGGAACAGATATATAAAATATGGAATGTTTATTTAATAAAACACTGTTCAGCACATAAATGAAAACTAGATCTGTAAATCAACATTGATACTTCTCAAAAATAGGCTTAATCAAAAAAGAGGGCTGCAAAATAAAATTGTAGTGCAATATCATTTATATACATTCTTATAATAACAAAGGCCATATTCTAAATCACTAATGGACATCAGCACATAATATACAAGCCAAAAAAAATGATACAAGTTGAATCACTATGGCTGTTGGAATGGGCTGGAGTGAGGGTGGTATGCTGTATGCCATGTTTTAATTCTTTAGAAAATAGAAAAGGATTGCAAAAAATGGAACCTATATTAACAGTTGTTAATTCTATATGGTGGAGATATAAGCACTTGTTATATTTGAAGTTTTCTATAATCTTAAGATTTTGTATTTGAATTTCTATATCCTATAGAAAAGTTTGAAGCAGCATACATACAATATTAAAGTCCTCTGGGTGGTAATGTTATGGGTGGTTTTGTTTCTTCTTTAGGTTTTTCTGTATTTTCCAAATTTTATCTATTAGAAAATGTAACCTTTATAGTCAGTAGACAAATAGAGCACCTCCCAATTTTTCTTTTTTTTTCTTTTTTTTTAATTAAGTCATTTGTACATAGGTCATAAATACATTTATGTCATTATGGGATTCAATGTGTTGAACATTTGTACAAATTGGAATGCTTACCTTCTACTAATCAATATAGCCTTCACCTCATTTACCCAATTACAGGATTAAGACATTTGTACCAGCAGATGACCTCAGAATGTGGACAGGTTCCTCCCATTACATAGAACCAAGAACCCTGTTTAATTCCTCTTTCCTTTTTCACCTGCATTCTTGTAATCCCTCTTTCTCTCAGTTTCTATCTATCTCTGGCAGCTGCTCATAATGGTTCTTTTTCTC
>CAUYTI010005499.1:0-58546 GCA_963575145.1 Galago senegalensis
CCCAGCTACTTGGGAGGCGGAGGCAGGAGACTCGCTTGAGCCCAGGAGTTGGAGGTTGCTGTGAGCTGTAATGCCATGGCACTCTACCCAGGGGGACAGCTTGAGGCTCTGTCTCAAAAAAAAAAAAAAAAAAAAAAATCTACAAACTAGTAAATGACTTCACTGAGTCTAGGACTTTAATTGGAAATGAACGTTGACTGGTATTGGATATTTGGAGTACCTTTTGTCTCTTCATGTAATATTATAAAGATGTTCCCAGCTATTTTGTATATATCCAAGTTGGGAATACTTTTTCTGATATAAGCAGGAAAGAAAAAAGTAAGATGTGATGTTTGCCTTTACAAACAAGGAAACAAAGAAATGGAAATAGATTAGGAAAAAAGAAGATGAATTAGGCAAGAATTTTTTTTTTTTCAGTTTTTGGCTGGGGTCAAATTTGAACCTGTCGCCTCTGGTATATGGGGCCGGCACCCTTTTCCTTTGAGCCGCCCAGAAATTTTTATTTTGGTAATGTTTCATCTAAAAAACCGGACACATTTCTTATTATCTTATTATTTCCACAATTGACAACTTTTTGCCTTCTCTTCTAGAATGTAATGTAGGTACTTTCCAAAAAGTAGTGGAAAACCTTAACTTTGTTGAACTTGTGTCACCTCATTTAATCCTGGTGGTATAATTTTGGTTCTGCCGTTGGTGTAATAATTATACTTGGTGATACAATAGGCAGTTTATGTAAATTAATGGAGTACAGAGTGATATTATAATCCATGAATACAATGTGGGAAAATTAAATCAAGCTGCTTAACATTTCCTTCATCTCAGATCTGTAACATTTCTTTTGGTGAGAACATTAGAAATTTACTCTTTTAGCAATTTTGAAATATAAAATGCTTTGCTATTAGTTATATTCACCATACTGTGCAAGAGAACACTAAGAAAAGAAAGAAAGAAAGCAAGCATTGCTCCTAAGCTTTTATGCCCTTTGACCATCGTCTCCCCATTACTCTCAGCATCCTTTCCCCAGCCTCTATATTACCGTTGGCTTTTGAGTTGAGTTCTTTTAGATTCCACATGTAAGTGAAAATATGCAGTATTTATCTTTTTGTGTCTTACTTATTTCACTTAGAGTATAATGTTCTCCAATTCCAACCATGTTGTCACAAATGACAGAATTTCCTTCCTTTTTTTTTTGAGACAGAGTCTTACTATGTCGCCCTTGGTAGAGTGCCATAGTGTCACAGCTCATAGCAACCTCAAACTCTTGGGCTTGAGCAATTCTCTTGCCTCAGCCTCCCTAGTAGCTGGAACTACAGGCGCCTGCCATAAACATCTGGCTATTTTTTGTTTGCAGTTGTCATTGTTGTTTAGCAGGCCCAGGCCAGGCTCAAACCCACCAGCCTCCGTGTATGTGGCCAGTGCCCTACTCACAGAGCTATGGGCACCAAGCTAGAATTTCCTTTTGTTTAAGCCTAAGTAATATTCTATTGTGTATATATATGTCATATTTCCATTATCCATTTATCCGTTGATGGGTATTCAGGTTAATTTCATAACTATGCTGTTGTGCATAGTGCAACCTTAACCTGGGGGTTTAGACATCTCTTGGGCATGTTGATTTCAAATTTGGGGGAACACCCAGAGTAGGATTGTGGATCATATGGTAATTCTGCTTTTAGTTTTCGAGGAATCTCTGTGCTGTTTTTCATAATGGCTCTTCTAATTACATTCCCACAGCAGGGTATGAGGGTCTTCTTTCCTCCACACCTTTGCCAACACTTTTCTTTCATCTTTTTCATATGAGTCAATCTGCAGGTGTGAGATGGTGTCTCATTTTGATTTTGATTTTAATTTCCCTAATGGTTAGAAATGGTGAACATTTTTCCATATATCTTTTGGACATTTGTATGTCCTCTCTTGAGGAATATCTATTCTGGTCCCTTGCCAGTTTTTTTAATTGGATTTTTTTTCTTGTTGAGTTATTTGAGCTCCTTATATATACGGTATTTTGAATATTAACCTTTTATCAGTTGTATGACCTGCACATCTTTTATCTCAATTCATAGGTTTTCTTTGCATGTTGTTAATTGTTCCTTTGGTGTATAGAAGCTTTTTCCTTTGATGTAATCCCATTTTTCTATTTTTGCTTTTTTTTTTTTTGCCTGTGCTTTTGGGGTCAAATAAACATCATTGCCTAGACCAACGTCATGCAGTTTTCTTCCTGTGTTTTCTTATGGTTGTTTTAGGGGTTCTGGTCTTAAATTTAAGTCTTTCATTCATTTCGAGTTGATTTTTGTATATGGTGTGAGTTAAGGGCCCAATTTCATTCTTCTGCATGTGGAAATTCAGTTTTTCCAGCACCATTTATTGAAGAAATTGTCCATTCCCCATTGTGTATTCTTGGTACCTTTGTCAAAATAGTTAACTATACATGTGTAGGGTTATTTATATCCAAAAGAATCATTGAGTAGAAGGAGAATTATGGTATTACGGTGTCTAATGTTAGATTTGTTTCTATTACTTTTGGGAGTGGTGAAATTATAAAAAAGCAGGAGAGTTCAGAGATACAAACTCTTTTACAAGGGCATATTATATGTTGGTTTAGCAGAAAGGTTAACATTTGATTGATGTGCTTATCAAGGTCATAAGCAAAAGCTAAAATGAATATTTCACAATTCTAATTGCTTTTGGTTGGCTTCGCTCTGCATGTTACATATTCTGGTTTTTAAATATTAAAATTTCATCTCTTCTGGTGTGATGTGGAAATGAAATAACTTGGGGTGGTAGATTTTTGTCAGTGATAGCCTCCTGCTCCTTTTTAGGAGTAGAGTAATATGAGGGCTGTCTGGAAAGTATGCAGCCATTGTTAACACTATTTTTCATATCAGGTGGCTGGACACTTTTCTGGACAGCCCTCAGATTCGTGTTGTATTGTACTAGCATTAAAAAAAATTCTGTCCTGAGGTGACAATTTGTCTAAGCACTAAAAATATCTAGAGAACGAACATTTATAATATTTTACTTGTGTGATGTAATGGATAATTCTGCTTTGTCCTGTGGAATATCTAATTGCTAACTCGTGATGTATGTTTATCTTCCTGAAGTATTGTTTGGGGTAGGTTTAGGCAGATTGCAGAAAGGCAGGTATCTTTGTTTTTGCCAACATTCTAATGTAACCATGGGTTGTTAAAGGTGGAAGGGAATCAGGGTGATTCTAGGGTATCCCTTCATTTTTATCACTGAAGAAACTGAGACCCTACTTAGGGACAGAGTTCGGAGAAGTAAATGTGTGCATATAATAAAATTATGGGTTCATACTGGTACCTTTCCTTCTAAACCCAGAACCTTGGAGTTGTTAGTAAATACCTTCCCTGGCAATGAGAAACACAGCACCCTTTATCCTCAATGTATTTCTTGTTTGCACAAGTGAAAAAAATTTGCCATACATAGCCCTTCCAATCACTCTGCAGTCTCCGTGGCCCACCAGCCTTGCTCACTGTCACTGGCCCTGTCGCCCTGGGCCTCAGTACAGACTCTCAACCATTACTCACTGCCCTTGTCCTTAGCACCTCAGTGGCTTTGCTGACTCCTACATCAGGGAGATAAAAGGGCAGGCAAGAAGGAAAGGGAAGGGCAGATTGTAGTAATTTAATAGTTCACGCAGATTACCCTTAGCTCTCTAATATTTTCATGAAAAATTTTTTTTTCTATCTTCAAGATTCCTCTCTGTGTATATATACAAGATTCCTCTCTGTGTATATATAGTAGCCTGAGAATCCCCAGGCATTTACTCGTTTCTAGAGTTGTTCCTGGTTATTCTGGATATTTTGCAAGAAGAGAAACATGATGTTTTCATTACTTTACCAAACGGTCTGTTTCCTGCAGCCCAATGCTGTCCTTGTCCTCTAGTGAGAAGAACGTGGTTCTTCTACCAGCCAGAAACAGCATAGCAGGAGTGTTCCTGATAAGTGATTTTATTCAAAATAGACTCATTTAAAATTTAATTATTTTTATAACTTAATTTTTTAAGCAACAAGGGTTTCCACAGTGTCACGTAACAAAAATGCAAAGTTTCTTTAAAGTTTGTAGTTTTTGTGAGGCCTCAGTATAGTTTTTAAGGGTGGGGTTGGACAGGAGTAGGGAGTTCAAAGGAATGCAATTTTGTCTAACATTTTTGAGAGTATGTTGTTAATTTGGGATAATGTGAAAAGTTTTTAAAACCGTCTTTAAATGAACTCAAGTTTTATGTTTTCATTTTGATCAACGGGGATTAATTTGGAAAGTAAACAATAATGGGTTGATACACATGTAAATTTCAAAAGAGATGACTAGCCCTAGGTGCTGAATTTGAATCAAAGAGTTATGACCAAGTCATTTCTCATTAAATTGGCAAACATTTGCTAAGAAAAGTCTTTAAACAGTTCTCTTGAACAATTAAAATTACTTTATTGTTTTTACATCTAACTCTAAACTTAAGAAGCCAAATCTTCTCATTGTAAAGAGAATAAAATGACAAGATGTGTCATGATTATTCAATTATTTTATGTAAATACAAACCCATTTACTTTGAAGAGAACGTGCATACCTTTTAAAATGAGATCAATCAAAACCTTTGTTAGAATTGCTTTCACTGAGCTAATGAATAGATATTTTTATTCTTAAAATATTACATTTTCATTCTCCTTATTAATGGCCTTCCCTGTGTATGAGTAAATAAATCATCCAGCTGCTAGTAGTTCTAAGTGCTTTTCAAAGAGCATTTAAGTGCCTGTAATCACTAAGCAAAGGAGTACTAGAGATTAAACGTGTTGTAAACCACACATGAAAGCAATGTCTTTTTTATTATCTGTAACTTTAATGGAAAGAAAATGTTAATTTAGGGTAATGAAATAGACCTCCAAGTATGATCGGTGAATAGACCATTAGGTTAATTAAAATGAGGATATGTATCACTGCTGTGGTGGAACTACCATTGTGGAGGAGACAGATTCATTTAGTGCTTGAATAGTAAAATTCAGAATGTGTCACTCCCAACCTAGCCTTGCTCCACAAAGGAGCAAGATTAATGACAAGGGTAATTTGGTTTTGTTTCATTTACTCTCACCTGTCACATCACTTGTCATTCTCAAGAGCCTGTCACTTGAAGGTGAAAATTTATCCAATCTTTTAAAAATCACTTAAGTGTAAATTTTGTTACTTTCCTATCTGTCCATCATCTTAGAGAATTAAATACAAAAACAAGTCTTAAGTAATAGTTTAGTATACAGATTGTGTAACATGACACTCAAAAGCTAACAACTTTAAATTTATTGACTTGGAAAAAGGCGTTTGAAACGACCACTGCAACTTCTTAGTTATTAGCTCTTTTTGATGTCTAATTCTCAGAAACCTCTTGAAACTAATTTTGTGTAGTTTATTACCCACTTGGCTGGTTTGTACTTGAATTTACTAAAGAATTCATTGCTTCTGAGTGCTCTTTGATTCTTTGATTCTCTGTGAAGAATCTAAGTATAGTGCCAACCATGATGTAGCCTTTCTGTAAGTACGTCCTCTTTGGATTTAAAGGCTTGGCTTGTGTTTACACACATAAGTTCAATATGCTCTTGAGCTATTCAGTTTCCTCCATCACATGACTAATTTAACATGTTAATTTCTATTCAGAATTTAAATCTAGAATGACAACATCTGGCCTATCAACCAACCTAATCATCAGAGATAGCATTTTGTCCGTGATCTAAAGTACAAGTACTATGTGATTTGGTTAAAGCACATGCTTTCTCTAATGACTGTTAGGATCAGTCAATAAAGTATTTATCAAATTCCAGTTTTGAGTTCAGTTGTTGTTATAGCTACTTTTAAATGTGGACCTTAAGGCTTGTCTTGGGGGATTGTACAGGATCTACATGTGTTTGTAAAATAATCAGCTTCTTTCTTTAGCTTTGGACATGAGAAAACTTCTTAAGAAGATGACATTCTCTTTCTCTTTTGTTTTAGTCTCTCTGTTCTGGGAAAATCTTAATTCTTGCCTTCTCTGTTTTCCTGAAATTTACCTAGATGATAATTTAGTAGGATGTATTTAATGAGTTTATGTAAGTTCATATATATACACATGTATATATACACTTAATATTTTAGGTTGTATTTAGTTTAAGTTCATGTATATACACACATGTATACACTTGATATTTTAGGATATATTTAATGAGTTTATTTAAGTTCATATATATATACACACATCTATATACACTTAATATTTTTGATGATATGTGAATGTTACCTTAACTAAATTGGATATTGTAAAATTTTAATTCTTATGTTAGAAAGTGAATCTTTACTGTGTAATTGGATTCACCATAGAATTTTTCTAAAAGATTGACTTAGATCATTTAAAAGGTCTCATTTTGTCCTACCTTTTTCATTTATGGCTCATTTAGCCTATTTAAAGAAAAGGAAGGAATTTTAAAGATTCGTTAAGCCTGAACACGGCCAGAAAGCTGTAGTGATGAAGGCAGTCTAGAGTTTGGAAACTCGTGGATGTCCTCAGCCCTTTCGATTTCTCTCTTTCTTTCCTGTCTGCTCTGTTCCTTTCTACCCACATCGTACCTTCTTCCAGTTTTACTTTGTCTCTCTGTTTTTCCGTCTTGTAGTTTCTGCTTACTCGTAATTTAGTTTTGGCTTGTCATAAAATGTCTTAGATTCTTTGGCATTTGTTATCCGATTACCTAATTGTTTCCCTTTCTTAGTTCACATTGCTAAAGGGAAGAATCTCTTTGACTTCTGTATCAATCAGAATAAGCTAATTTATGTTGCAGTAACAGAAATGACCCCGTAGTTATTTCTCATTCATGCTACCTGTTCAGCACGGGTTGGCTGGGGGTTCTGTTCCATATTGTCTTCACTCTGGGACCCAGACCACTGTCATCATTGGAAGGATTGCCAGGGGGAAAAAGGTACCCAGTCATGTGCTGGCTTTTACAACTTCATCCAAAAAAGACGTATTACTTTGGTTCATATTTCATTGACCATATTAATGGGAAAAGGAAGTACAGCCCTTCCATGTGCCTTGAAAGAAAACGACAATTATTTGGTGGCAATATTCGCTTCAGTTTCTCCCTACGTTGATGGTACACTCTGTCTTCATAGGAGACAATTTACAAATCCCTACACCATGTGACCTTGGTGATTCCAAGTAAACAGAGTACTGGTTCCCCAAAGTAAGGCTTGGTTATGTGACTTGCTTTGGCAAATGGAACGTGAACGAACACACAATGTGTGCCAACTGTGAGCGGAAGCTTTATCTGGGCTTCGGCTTGGATACTTGCATTTCTGCCCACTGCCAGAAGAATGGCACATCTCAGATAGGGACTGCTCCTTTAGCTGGAATCCCAGAGTGAGAATGCATGTGCCAGACCTCCAGCATCGAGCAGAGCTTTATTCAGCCCTTAATTTTCTTTCTTTCTTTATTATTTTTTTTTTTGAGATACTGTCTCTCTGTGTCGCGTTGGGTAGAGTGCCAAGGCGTCATAGCTGACAGCGACCTCAAACTCTTGGGCTTTAGCGATTCTCTTCCCTCAGCCTCCCAGGTAGCTGGGACTACAGGTGCCTGCCATAAT
Source organism: Galago senegalensis (assembly GCA_963575145.1). Classification (NCBI taxonomy): domain Eukaryota; kingdom Metazoa; phylum Chordata; class Mammalia; order Primates; family Galagidae; genus Galago; species Galago senegalensis. Next base: position 7,611 of record CAUYTI010005499.1, read on the forward strand.
GCCTGGCTATTTTTTGGCTTTAGTTGTCATTGTTGTTTAGCACACCTGGGATAGATTTAAATCTGCCAGCTCTGGTGTATGTGGCCAGTGCTCTAGCCACTGAGCTACAGGTGCCAAGCCTCAGCCTTTAATTTTCACTTAATGTGAACAAAAAAATGATTGTTTGTTGTTGTACATCACTAATATTTTGGAGTTGTTACTACAGTGGGAGCTGACTTAACACAATGAGTTTTGGAGTAAGACAAGCTGAGCACGAGAGTTCACTCTGCTAGTTGTGTGACCAGTTATTTAAATTCTCCGAGGCTAGGTTTCTTCATTTGTAAAGATGAAGGTAATCATGCCTACCTCACAGTTCTGCAGTGAGGATTAAATTGGATGACTTTTGTTAAATACTTAGGCTAACACTCAGCACAAGAGAAGAGTTCAGTAAATGTCATTTCCCTTTACCTTCCATGTTGTTGTCCTGTTAGTAGAGTTATTCAAGTGCACAGTTACTTGTCAAAAAATCCCATAGAAAGAAATCAACTGTGTGATTAGGAATTGGATAAAATGATTTTCTTAGGTGGACCTTTTCTCTCCAAATTTAAGAATTTCCTTCTGAAGAGAATCCAAGACGTTCTTATAACTGATCTTTTTTCACAAATAATAGATTCTCGTACAGGGATAACTCAGTTAGGTTTTTAATTGAGTTAACTAGGTCCCACTGCACTGTGCCTGCTGAACCCACAGTGTGTCTAAGAGAAAGTCCTCTGCCTCTTGAAGTGTCAGTTGTGTAAAGAGCTCCACTATCACCCCCATGGTCTCCTCCATGCAGACTGATCTACTACCCTGGAATCAAGAGCAGTTAATTTAATAACCAGTCAGTAACCTGTGATTTGTCCAAAGTCAAGAAGATGAGACATCTGTGGAAAGCTCATGTACCTAATAAGCACCTAAGAACGGGTAGGGAAGAGAAAAGACAAAACAATGCTAGTAGTGTTTATGTTGGTTACTGTTAAAAATGAGAACTGTCCGCTGGTTCACAAGTACAAATGAAAAGGTATCCGAGAGGCCACACATTTAAAGACTTGTAGGTAGTAAGAGACAAACTGCTTCTCAATCCCAGAAATAAGGATAAAACTGAGACAAAGGATAAAGCTTTGGACAATTAAAAGATCAGCTTTGTGGTAAGCATTAGATCAAGAGTATGATTTCACAACTTAGTCATGCTAACATATGTCTAAAAAGTCTTTGATACTGTTTGCCTCAAAAGGTGGAGGGAGTTGGAGTGTGGGCTGCACCTAGTCATTTACATTTAGTGAACTGAGCCTGGCTGAGGTGGTGGTTTGAGTGTGGGCTACACCTAGTCATTTATATTTACTGAACTGAGTCTGGCTGAGGTGATGGCACCTGATTCCCAGATGAGATCATACGAGGTATTGTGGCATCCTCTTTGCTGTTGCTCTTGGATAGCTCCCTTAGAGAGAGACCAGCTACAGTGTTGTGAGGAAGCTCAAGCAGCTCTTTAGAGATACGTATGGGGGGAAGAACTGATTGCTCCCGTCGCTAGCTTGGAGGAACCGAAATTACTCGTTAGTATGATTGAGATAGCTTAGACAAAGACCTCCAGCCCCCTAGCTCAAGTCAGGTTTTTGGATGATTGCAGCCCTTGCTACCAGCTTGCATGTAGCTCAATGGTAGACCCTGAGCCAGAATCATCTAGCTAAGCCAAATCTGATCCTCAGAAACTGTATGAGATAGAACATCTTGAGTAATCTGTTACATTCCTGATCCTCAGAAACTGTATGAGATAGCACATCTTAGAGTAATCTGTTACAAAGCAATAGATAATTAATACTCAGTGAAATCTCAGAATATCTTAAAGTATTTTTCAGGGACCCTCAATATAGCCTTTTAACTGGATAAGATGACTCAAAAGTTATTATGCCTTTTATTTATGTTCACTTGTTCTTGGTCAAAAACAATATTTTAGGCCAACTGCAGCGGTTCATGCCTGTGATCCTAGGGCCCTGGGAGGCTGAGGCAGGTGGATTGCTTTAGTTTAGGAATTAGAGAACAGCCTGAGTAAGACTGAGACCCCATCTCTACTAAAAATAGAAAAACTAGCCTGTCATAGCAGTGGGCACCTGTAGTCTCAGCTACTTGGGAGGCTGAAGCAAGAGGATTGCTGAAGCTCAAGAGTTTGAGGTTGCTGTGAGCTAGCTCACTCTAATCTGGGGTGACAGAGTGAGACTCTGTCTCAGAAAACAAAATACCCCCCCAAAACCCCCACAATATTTTTTAGTAAAATGCTAAAAGAGATATAGGGATGGAAAAGTGTGTCCTAATTTGGAAAAAAAGGTATAAAGTGTTACATATTTTTTCTTATCTAAACTTTGTTTTTCCTTCTTTTTTTGAGACATAATCTCATACTTATTGCCAGGGCCAGAGTGCCATGCCATCAGCCTAGCTCATAGCAACCTCAGACTCCTGGGCTGAAGTGATTCTCCTGCCTCAACCTCTCTAACATTTGTGTGACTATGTGTGCCTGTTATAATGCCCAGCTAAATTTTCTACTTTTAGTGGTGATGGGGGTCTTACTCTTGCTCAGGCTGACCTCGAAACTCTGAGCTCAAGCAATCACCCACTTGGCCTCCTGGAGTGCCAGTATTATATAGGCACGAATCACTGAGCTCGGCCTAAAAACTTTTATTGTTGATGTTTCTTCTTGTTTGATTTTCTTTTATAGTGATTTTCCAGATATTTCTGAGCTTAATATTCAAAACATGTTGTATCAGTCAGGGTGCTCCAGAGAAAGTAAGAGATGTATATGGAGAGAAAGAAAAGATTTTTGAAGAATTGGCTTATGTGATGAGGGAGGAGGGTGTCAAATCTGAAAACTGTAGTGTTAGCTGGAAACCGAGATAAGAGTTGAAGTTCTAGTCCAAAGCCTGGAATTTGTAGGAAAGGCCTTCATGCTGGAAACTGAGCTGGAATTTCTGTACTTACAATCATCAGTTTCTTCAAGAAAGTTGTGTTTGCTCTTAAGGCTTTCACCTGATTGGATGAAGCCCACCCACATCATTAAGGGCACTCTCCTTTTCTTAAAGTCAGCTGATGGTAAATAACCTGCACAGCAACACCTCCATCTGAGTTTGACCAAACAACTGGGTATCATAATCTAACTAAAGTGACACATAAAATTAATCATCATACAGGTGAAAAGAGATTCCTGTGGCAGAAGTAGGTATAGGAGCATAGAGACTAGAGATATCCTCCTTCACTTAGTCAATAAATATTGGAGCTTGTGACAGCCTTGTTTTCCATACCTTTCCAGAACACTTGATGCCATGTGCTGAGGGCAGGAGCATAAACTAGTGCAAATGGCTTTTATTGTGGTCTCCAAACTTTTTTTTTTTTTTTTGAGGCAGAGTCTTACTTTGTCGTTCTTGGTAGAGTGCCAAGGCATCACAGCTCACAGCAACCTCGAGCTCTTGGGCTTAGGCGATTCTCCTGCTTCAGCCTCCCAAGCAGCTGGAACTACAGGCGCCTGCCACAACGCCCGGCTATTTTTTTGTTGCAGTTTGGCCGGGACTGGGTTTGAACCCGCCACCCTCGGTACATGGGGCTGGCGCCCTACTCACTGAGCCATAGGCTCCAAACTTTTTGAAGGTTTTATTTTTTCAATTTTCTTTCTTTTGAAAGAAAAGCTAAACATTTTAATACAGCTTCAAGTGCTTTTTAGACACATGTCAGAGTGGGAGGATGGGGTTAGAGAAAAATCTGCTGCTGCTGGCTGGTTGCTACCAACAGAAAAGTTAGGAATATGTGTAGCTTGGTGGAGTACTTAATTTAGTGATGGTGTTTAGGGGGCTTTTGTAGAGCTTTTCTAGGAATTTAGGAATATGCCCGAGTCTCAGTAAGCTACTCTTTTGAGAATTGAGAATTCTGTGGAATTTCACAGAAGACAATAGTTCTGAAAACCATCAAAAGGAGATTATTCTGAAATGCTCATTAAGCTATGTCTTGAGCAGGTTAAATATGATACCTGCTGGATTTTAGACCTCTGCCATTCTAGAGTCTTTAAAGAGTTTACTGATTTAAGTCTTTTGGTAGGCCTGGCTGTCAGCCTGGTTTTACTTTTAAAAAAATGCCTTTAAATTGAACTTTAAGGTTGACTACTAGTTATAACTTGTGAAATCTCTCTATGGGTTTGATTTACTGCAAAAGTGATATTATTAATTTTATAAGACTGTTTCTAAGCTGTGTTTTTCTTGCTCTTGGATTTTCCCCCTGAAAAATGAAGAAGGACTCCTTAACCAAGTTTTATTGAGGTAAGATCAATTTTATGAAGCCTGACGACTTCTTATTCTAAATTTTACCTGAGTAATGTTCCAGCTTAACTGAATGGCTCGTAATATTGAGTGACTCTCTCGTCAGCTCCTTTATTGATTAATGACACAGATAAGAAATATGTACCTTATTGCAGGGGGATTAGAGTCAAGGAAACTAAGAGAAGTCCCTCATCTGAAGGCAGATGAAAGTCTGTATTTAAGGGTGATATGATCCATGAAAGAGAAGGAAAAGTCCGGGTTTAGTTAAGCACCGTGGAGATGAGAGGAGGGATAGGGCAAGAGAAAGCTCATGCAGTGATGGAGTTTTGAAAATAACCGGTAGGAGAGGGAGGGACAGTCATCTGAGCAGCCAGTGAAACATTACACAAAACCTTGGTAAGTAAGTGGCTCTGCTGACATGGTAGAAGGATGAGCACGGTTCCTGAGTGTCGTGTTGTTTAGCTGTCAGAGAAGATTGCAATGCTTCCTACAATGCTTCCTAGCTCTCACGTGCTACTTTACCTGCTCCATCTTACTGAGATGGATAAACCGTGCAGTTCAGGACTGTCAAGGGCACTGCAATTAGTACTAAATCATTCTCGCTCTGACAAGTTCTGGCAACAGAAGCTTCTGGCAGATGTGTGCGTGCATTTTCAGTGTTTCTGAGTGTCTGAAGGATACGGCAGAGCTCTCAACATGTTGGGGAGCTTAATCCAGTAGTGAATTCAGTTTATAGACCAGGAAATACTCTGGAAATCAAGGTATGCTGTTGTCTCTTGCTAGTCATGATCAACTATGGGTAATTTTGGGCATATATACCTTTAATAAGGTAACAAGGAATTTATGTTTTATCTTGATGCTCCAAAAAAAATTTGTATATAAAAATGTTGGGGCCAGGTGCCAGTGGCTCACGCCTGTTATCCTAGCACTCTGGGAGGCTGAGGCCAGTGGATTGCTTGGGTTCAGGAGTTGGAGATCAGCCTGAGCAAGAGCAAGACTTCATCTCTACTAAAAATTGAAAAAACTAGCTGGACATAGTGGTGGGCGCATATAGTCCCAACTATTTGGGAGATTGAGGCAAGAGGATCATGAGCCCAAGAGTTTGATGTTGCTATGACCTACGATGACGCCACAGCATTCTGCCCAGGGGGCAGAAAACTTGGTATATTTCAGATGCTTCAGTTCTTTTAAGAAATGAGTTAGCTAGTTCTAGAATGGCATATAAACAACAGTATAACAATAAAAGTCAACATACATAAATAGTAGCTAGAAAATAAAAAAGATAACGAAGGAACTAAAACATTAAGGATGAAAAAATGTTGGTCTGACATGAAAGACAGCTATAGTGTAAAGCTGTGGGTCTGGGACCTGGCTCTGTGGTCTCTTGTATTATTTAAGCCTTCAAACTGCCAGTTCTTTTTCTGGCAGGAAAAAGGAATAGATAGGCAGAAGGAAGTACTTCCTTCCTCTGAGATAGGAAGTACAGAGGTGCTCGACACATGTACCGTTTGGTGCCTGTTAGTTGTCTTTTGACGGTGGTGAAGATGACAACTTCCATTCTCTGTGCTCAGATCAGTGCAGAAAGCTGAGCGAACACTGTTTGCAACCATTCTGGCAAAAAATGAGAGGTGAGTGTGTTAAAAGAAGCAAACGTAGCCTAAGGAGTAAAAAGGTGAATGAAGTAGAAATCCATCTCTGTGGCCGGGCGCGGAGGCTCACGCCTGTAGTCCTAGAACACCGGGAGCCCAGACAGGTGGATCTTTTGAGCTCAGGAGTTCAGGACCAGCCTGAGAAGACCAAGACCCCCGTCTCTACTGAAAATAGATAAACTAGCCAGGCTACTTATGGCAGGCACCTCTAATCCCAGCTACTCAGGAGGCTGAGACACGAGGATCTCTTAAATCCAGAAGTTTGAGGTTGCTGTGAGTTGTAACACCATCTAGGTGTTACAGTGCAATTTACCCCCAAAGTGACAGAGTCAGACTCTGTCTCAAAAAAAAAAAAAGAAGGAAAAGAAATCCATCTGAAAGAAATCCCTATGAAAATCAAGGGAATGAAGAAAAAATAATTTGTGGACTTTAAGAATAACTCATTTGTTAGCATTTTCAATTCTATCCTTTTGGATATGTTTTTAGATTCCCCCAAACCATTGTCCTAAAGTCTTTAACGCTATAATTATGCACTAGTGTTTTATCCTCTTCCAGAGATCTTCATGGATGTTAGAAAAATGAGATCAGTTAGCCTCTTTGTTATCCGTTGTAAGAATTGTAAATAATCTTTTCATATGTCTGACCCAACCCTGATGTAGGATTAGTCAGAGGGGGTGCAGTTTTGTTCTCTGTGGCCTGCCTGTGACCCCAGTCTTACACCGCTGTCATAAAGGAACTCTCTGTTGTAGGGAATGTTTCTTTTGCCCCATAGGAGAAGCCCGTTTTCCTGGGGCTCGAGCTGTTTTCTTGACCATGTCATCTTTGTGTGATGAAGTTAATGTAAGAGAGCCACTCACATGCTGTGGAAGTTTTTAGTCTCCCTAATTATTATTTTTAGCAAAACTCTGATGTTCGTTCTTTGCTTGTTATTTGATTCCTCTTGAAAGTGGAGTCTTTAACAGAAAAAAAAAGAAATAAAGAAGAAGACATTTCCAGTTAATCAAGATTTAACTACTTTGGAGAGAAGCTGACAGCTGTTAAACAAATGTAGTCTGACATCCCCTGCCACGCGCTGCTCTTTAGTTTCTGGTTCATTGTGCTGCATGTTAGTGTTGTTTATATCAAGGCAGGCCTGTGAGGAGGAGCGAGCCATCTCAGGGTGTTAAGACAGTCTTGGCGTTGGGGCAGATTAAAGAGATCAGATCTGAGCAGCACAAGAGTAATGGGAAAAGCACTGGATTGGAAATCTAGAACTGAGTTTTCGTTCTTTTTTTTTTTTTTTTGTCATTGACTACTGGCATGATTTCCTCAACCAGAAAATGAGGGAGATTCGGTAGATAATGTCTCTGGTTCTTCTTATCTTCACTTTATCCTTCTTTGGTTCTGTGATTTAAGATAACCCTCTTTCACTTTTTCTTAAGGTCATGGAAGGCAGGGGAAGGGCCACCAAATGTCTTTTAAAGCATCTTCTGCGATTTCAAAACTATTCAGGCCTTTTTTATATCAATGCACTGAAACTCATGGAAATAACTAGATATTAACAATATCTTAAGCCCACACCAGCTATCTTCTTCGCAAAGAGGTTCCCATCTTCGAGGGGTGGTGATATCATCCCAGAGTGGGTTCGTTGGCAGGTTAAGAAGAGAAGTGTGGGGCTGCTGCCGTGCTCCCTGGTTTGAGGATTAGATCAGCATCCTGTCCCTGGTTTGACGGTTCTTTCCTAATCTGGTCCCTGCCTCTTACTCTCTAGTCACACTGGCCTTCTTTTAGTTCCTGTAACGCAACTTGCTTCCTCCTGACGCAAAGTCTTCTTCATACTTGCTACTCTCTTTGCCAGGAATGCTCTTTGCTGCTCCACCCCCTCAGTGGGATGCTCTTTGTTGGGTTAACACTGTTAGCTAACTCCTGTTCACGCTCCGGGTCTTCTCTCAAGCACCACTTAAGAAGGGGTATTCTGGGCTGTGTCTGTGGTTCAAGGAGTAGGGCGCCGGCCCCATATACTGGAGGTGGTGGGTTCAAACCTGGCCCCCAGCCAAAAGCTGCAAAAAAAAAAAAAAAAAAAAAAGAAGGGGTATTCTCCTGACCTTCCTGGCTGGGTCCCTTGTCCTTATCATGTGCATGCTCAGTGTCATGTAATAACACCACATTTCTTTGTATGATTATGCTATTAATCAGTTTCTTGCCCTGTGTGCTGTAAGCTCCAGGAGAATGCACATCATGCCCGCTTTGCTGTCTTTGTATTTCTACTGCCTAACCCAGTCCCAGAACATAGTAGGTGCTCAGGTGATAGTTGGAGAATGAAGCTAGAGGTAATGCAGTCTCGTTACTTGGAAAACGTAATGGTAATAATCACACCGGTCATCACAGGAGCTGCGGCTGTTTGTCATGTACGTCCTGTGTACTGGGCACTGCTCTCCTATCTCTTATCCCCGTCATCATTGTTTTCCAAATCACCGTTACTACCACTATAGAGTAGTATTCTGTACCACACACTGGACAAAGTATTTCATGTGTTATTTCATTTAATTTTTAAACAGTATACGTTAAGGTAAGTACTGTTATCTCTGTTTTTTAGATAAAGAAGTTGAGCCTCAGAAATTTACTAACTGGCCTGTTAATTTTAACTCATGCTTGGTTCTTAGAATCCACACCCTTGGCAGTTGTGCTTTACAATTGGAAAGTATAAGAAAAAGAAAAAACTTTCTGTAGCATTTGTTACTCAGTTCAGTGTAACACAATGTGACATCAGTTGGGACCACCACTACCATCAGTAGAGTGGATGTTGTGTCACTTATTTTGGCTACCAGGCATCTACAGGGAAATTCCTGTGTGTGGAAATCCTCCTTCTCTCCCGCAAAGACAGAACCTACCTGGAATTAAAAAACTGAAAATATCAGGTAGTTGCTTTCCAAGATTTTCTTGTAGCTAGGGTATGGGCTTATGATGCATTTATCCCAGTTTCTGAATCAGGACCTAATGTCACAAAGAAGGTACCAGGCAGATAACCCATTCTGCTGAGAATTAGGCAGGCAAGTAGCTGTACTGGGTTTCCAGAAGCAGCACTGTCTGTTCTAGAGACAGCATCCCGGGCCCAGAGTTAGTGCTGCAAACTAACCGATCAGTAGTACGGACTAGTTTGTGTGCAGAAATAGGGAAATGGTTCTCATGTGGAACCTGTTTTAAGGCAGATTTTGAACTTTGTTCCTGACTTGGGTGTCTGAAAGGCAGCCTAGAGCCTGTCTGTGGTGAGATAGTGGCTGGGTTCAAGTCTCACCTTGAATCCAGCTCTGCCACTTACCAGTCTTGTAACCTTGCTTGAGGAATGTAGTTAACTAACCTCTGTACTTTTGTTCCCTTAAATGTAAAAAGGGAAAATAATAGCATTTACTTGATAGGGTTGTCATAATAATTAGATGAGTTAATTAAAGTGGAGCTCTGAGGACAGTATCTGGGATATTTATTGGAATGCACATCAGTGTTTTCTATCATATTTTTATCTTTTGGATTTTTTTAGCACATTTTTTTCTGATTAAGTTTTTCAATTGGGGTATATCAGCATTTCAACTTTGAACCCTTACTGATGTATACAAGCCCATGCTTATTGAAAGAAAACTATGTGCAGGGCATAGTAAGATCCTGGGTTTCTTTCTTTCTTTTTTTTTGCAGTTTTTGAACCCACCACCTCCGGTATATGGGACCAGCGCCTTACTCCTTTGAGCCACAGGCACCACCCCTGGGTTTTTTGTTTTTTTTTTTGAGAGAGGATTTATAGAACCATTTCTTTGTATATGTTCAGGACCAAGTCATAAGTTATGTGTATTAAAATGCTCAGCTTATTTGCTCTCTGGTCTCTTTTAGATTGACCTTAGGCTTAGACTCCAGGCTTATTGCGATTTTTGTTTATAAACCCTGAAACAGAGATGCTCTCTGAGCCTGAGATAGCTGGGAAGAGAGCTCCTCACGCTCGGTGTACTGGCTCGCGTCAGGCTGTGATTTCCTTACCATCGCCATTGGGATTATCTTGGCATGCGTTTATTGCTGATAATTGGTATTCTCTGTGAAGAGCCTGTTTAACTCATTTCTCATCCTAAATGAAGGGCTATCCAGCGCCTGCGTTTCCCTCTGGAACCCTCTTTATGCGGCTGAGGAGCACAATACCTCCTGGCACATTAGCTTCCCGTCTGTGAAAGCAGGTACTTTCAAATGGGGAAATGTCACGCAAGGTGAACTATTGGTATTTTCACAGCAGGCAAATTCTTACCATCCTCAGTATAAAAACACTACTGAATCACATTTATGGTTTTGTCACCATTACAATGAGAACAGATAGTGACATTTAAACTTAAGAAAATTCAGCCCCTGATATTGACTGTTACTGTGGGAAACTTGAAAAAGCCGTTAGAACACCGTGACCTTATGATTTGAATTCTCTAATCAGAGTGTACACATCAGTCAAGTATTTGACTTATTGATTTTTAGAGGACCAAGCTTTTTTGTATGCAAGGTATAAAAATAGTAGATATTTTTGCCGTTGGTTTAGAATAAGCAATGAGAATCAGGGTCTTATGAGATAGGTTTGAATTTATGTTAAGTAGTATGTACTTTTAATTTTTTAATAGAGGGGATAATCAGTTTTCTCCTATAAATATAGCTACGTATTTAAAACATATTACTACTTGTGTTTTTATTTTAATTTCTGTTTTGAAATGAAATTAACGTATTAAGAAAGATACAATATTATTAACCTAGCATAATATTATAAATTTTAAAAACCTGTCAGCCACACAGGATTATAAACTACCCCTGCCCCCATTTGAACATACTTCTCTTGTACTTTTATCTTTTTAAACTTTGCTCTTCTGTAAAATCACCCATTTGGAGTTTTTATCTTTCAATTTCTAGTACTTTGGAGGCTAAAAATCCAGTAGGTGAAGTTACCCTGACCTGTGAAAGGTGCCTTCCGTTTTAACTTAAATTCATCTTAAGAAACAGATTATCTTTGGACAAATAGTGTTCAATGAATTCTGCTTCCTAAAACAATAATGGAGGTAGATTAATTTTTGAACATTGTGGTATTTTATCAGAACGATTTCAATTTTCTCTTAATCTCTTCAATCACATCTTACAAATATTGGAAGACACTTCCTTCCTCACTCTGAATAACCCTTTGTCCCTGCAAGCTCTTGTCCTGGTGACCTTCTTTTCTCCTTGGTGCTGCATTCTGTAGCTGGCTCTTCATTTAAATTCTATCCTGAGTTACTTGGCCTGGATTTTTAGTGTGCTAGTTGCTTTAAGTAAAATGAGGGAGAAATTTTTGTTTGATAGTTTTTTTTTCTTTTTTTTTTGGGCAAAGGTTAATCTTCAGGCCATTTCTAGCAAAGTTTAAGACTTAGGCATTGCTGCTTTGGTAAAATAACATGTAAAGAGTAAATAAGAACTGTCATTTCGGAATGACTTTGGGAAAGCTGAAATCCCAGGATTCTGCTTTAATCTTTGAAATGCCATTGAGATTTTATACTGAAAAAGGTATTTATTAAGTAATAGTATGTAGGCTTTTGTTAGCAACATTAATTTTAATTTGGTAGAATTAAAACATATTGTCTTTTAAAAGCTTACTGGATTTCAGTTACAGCTAGCGTTAGTTATCTTGTGCCTTCATTTTTATAATTCATACAGTGCCTGGTCGCTAGATTGATAGGAAAACCACACTGTCTTCTCAGTGTTTGGCATTTCAGTTGTTCCTCTCTGTCTACCCACTCCTCATACAAACTTCAAAGATTAAACAAGAGGAAGCAAGCCAGAGAGAGGTCTGGTCATAGATTCTGAGGCACAATTGCGGAAATGAATAAAACTGGTAACTCAGTCCTGTATGATCAGAATCTCATTCATCTCTGCTTCATTTTAAATAAAATATCGATGGGAAATTATAATCATAGCAATAGCTCAGTTGGCCCCATGTGACACAAATTTATAGTGTTATATAGTAGGGACATTTATTTTTTCCATCACTCTGGTTTTTCTATTTCCTTAGAATTTTATATCTCAACTTTCTCCAAGGAGCATCTGGTTTAGAAAAAATATGTGGACAGTGAGTGGAGGTTAGGGAATTGAGGAAAGGAGACCAGGACAGGGGGTTTCTGAAACTGTAAGGAGATTTCAGCTTAGGTCCAGTTACTCACTGCACAAAGATCCGATTATTGAGAAAAAGAGAATTGCTAAAGAAGAAAGGAATTTTTAAATATGTAAGACATCTTGTCCAAGAGAATAGGAGAAGCTGCTTCAAATCTACCTCCCCGAATAATGGAGATGAGGGTCTTTTTAAGGAAAGGCCATGTGCATTAGGGTGTGGTGTGACTGAGGGTACCCAGGAGGCTGTGTGTACTGGAGGTAGGTTGTGGAGGATGGTTAGTCCTCGCCTCAGGAAGTCTGCCCAGAGGCCTTCAGAATCTCTGTTCCTGAAATTTCATCATTTCTGGAAGGTGACTTGGGAAGGTCATCAAGCTCTATTAGCCTGACAATCGAAAGCGTGAGAGGGAGAGAATTATAAAAAACATATAGGCATCATTGAAATTTGTTCATAGAGCTGGTTACGAGCACAGTAAACAAAGAGTGGGGAGGGATGGCTAAGGCAGAGGCAGGAGTGAGAGAGCCAAGGAAAAGAGTTAATAGGACAAGAAGAAAAAAAAGGAGATACTCGATGGCAAAGGTAGCAGGAGAAAAGGAAGAAGGATTGAAGAGGGGGAGAATCTGGAGAAAAATACGTGGTGAAGAAAGAACGTAGGTGTAATCGGTTCAAAGTAAGGCAGAAAATTAGTACTAAAAGAGCAGTTAAAAGAAAGTAGGAGACACAAGTTAGGGAAGGTAGAAGAGAAAGATGGTGAGGCAGGAAGAAAGGGGTTGACTTCCATATCCACGTAGTGGTCTCTGCTGTTGGCTACTTGGTCAGTTTCCGTGGAAGTGAAATCACAGCAGAGTGGGGCTGTTGTTTAATGCTCCAGAGTTCCTGAATGTGAACCGACAAACAGCGAATGATTCACATCTTTTTACTTTTGCCAGGAGTCGTAAGGTAGACTCATAAACTGAACTAGGTAGATCATCCAATTACGTTACTTTTCTTTGAAAATAATGACGTATATACCTTGTAAAGAAAATGTTTTTATGCAACAAGAATGGTTTATTACATATGTGGAAAGTTGAATTTTACATATTTATTCCATTCAAGATAGAAGAAAGAAAACTTTTAAGCTAAAGCTTTTAAAAGGTGCAGGGTTGTAAAACAGCTTTTATTTATTTATTGTGTAGCATGGATTTTGAAATAGCTGGTTTTCTGGAGACTGTCACTGTTGACCAGGATAGTATTTAAAAACTGGTATCAAGGCCTTTTTCACCTGGAGTTGCTCTAGAGTCAGCTGCCATTTAGATGATTCTGATGTGGGGTAGCAGGAGGGACCTCCAGGCCATGTGTATCTGGAGCTGAGGTTTGCAATTTGCCAAGGAGGGAAGGGAGGGCAGACAGGGTCCTCTGTAGAGGGAGGTTCTGCCTGGGGTTGATCCTGTCTAAGTGAAGATCTGGTGTGGAGTAGAGATCACTCGCTTATTCTAATTAGTTAGCATTTGGGGGGGCCCTAGCAGGGTGACCCTCTTTCTTGTTGCTTATTACATCATAAGAATGATATCTTTCAAATCCTTTTCAATTACGCATTTTTATACGGGGCAGTTTCACCTAATATATCATTCTGTTCAGAGAATAGAGGAATAACTTAATCAGTATGAAAGAATGTTCACGTGTCAGAATCACTAATTAAATATATATTATAATAGATAGTTGTGAAAGTTTGACCATACTCATTCATTAGATTGAATATAGAAAGAGCTGATGAAAATTATTTTGCTTAAAATAAAAGCATCCCTTTGGAGAGCAGGAAGCAGTTGTATTGTAAGCATGTGTAATTATCTGCATCCCTTTCCAACCTCTTTGGGATCAAATTGGTTTTCTCCAGGAAAGGCAATTATATGCGGGAGGCCACTTTTTGTTGAATTATTGTGTGTTGCATGCAGTGCGTCCCACAAACCTGAAATCAGAGATATACTGCTATGATTTATAATACCCATTAATTACAGCTTTGTATTAAAGGCTCTTAGTTTTCTGCTTCAGTAAACCTAAATTCTCCTTTTGAAGAATTGCTTACATTAGGTCTTATGCTAACCAGTGAATCCCGTCTTTCAGAATCGTGTCAAAGGTACTTGATGCAGCTGAGAACTTCTCAGTTGGCCTAAATGTGCTTTGCTGAAGCTGTTTAACGTTGTAGGGTGATGAGATAACTGGAAGAGATTCTGGTCTTGTGATGAGGAGGCGGGACACAGCATGACTCAAAGCATTAATCAAAAAGCATTTATCCACCAGATGTTTATCATCCCTGCAGCACCATGCCAGACTTTGTGCTGTCTTTGCTGTACACTCTTTCTCGCCAGCTCAGTGCTTCTCAGCCCCAGCTGTGCTTTAGAGTCACCTGGGGAACTTTTTAAAAAAGTGCTTCAGTTCCACCCCAGAAGAATTAAATACTAGGCCTGGATTTTTTCTTTCTTCTTTTTAAAGAGATAGAGTCTCACTTTATCGCCCTCGGTAGGATAGAGTGCTGTGGCATCACAGCTCACAGGAACCTCCAACTCCTGGGCATAAGGCAATTCTCTTGCCTCAGACTCCTGAGTAGCTGGGACTACAGGCACCCGCCACAAAGCCTGGCTATTTTTTGTTGCAGTTTGGCTGGTGCCGGTTCGAACCGCCACCCTTGGTATCTTGGGCTGTGATCTCAGGCTGTTGCCCTACTCACTGAGCCACAGGCGCTGCCCAGGCCTGGCTCTTTTTAAAGGGCTTCTTGTGAATCTAATGTGCAGCCAAGACTGAAAACACTAGTGTATTTAGTCCTTCTGGTGGCTTTTCATGTGAAAAGCTAAAGTTAGATTTCCTCTTCCCTTTGTTTTTAGCCTTCCCCAAGTAAGGAAGATGACCAGTGACCGAGCAAAACAAATAAAATGAGGCTATGTTATTTTTCTCTTGGGCTGCTATGGTAGTCTCGTTCTGTATTAGGGGGCAAATGTTTCCTTGGCCCCCTCTAAGTTTTGTGACTTCACTTTTTCCCTCGCCATCTGAAGACTGTCCAGTCTCAGGTTTCTTTGTGAAATTGTACTGTTTTATAATATGATCAGAGACTTCTTTATAGCAGACCATTGCCACGTTTTTTTCCTTTGTAAATATTTAAAATCACCCTTTGACGTAGGAAACTTCTAAAATTAGGATTATACTGTTTTCCATTACATCTTTTTTTCTGCAAATTTTCATTAAACTTCATTGTGTTGAAATTTCACATGCCTGAGGAATTGATGGGTATTATCCATTCATTTGTAAAGGAAAGGAGTGCAGTGAATACAGAGTAATCTTGCAAAGCATTACAAATCTTGCTGTCTACTTTGGCTACTCTGCTGCCTTTTATTTGAATATATTTGGAAGTAATAATCTTCTTATGAATCTTCCTTACATCTTATAAATGATGTAAGGAGTTCTGAAGGGAGAAAAATACAACTACTGCTATGATTTGAATGTGTTCCTTCCAAAATTCAGGTGTTGCCAGTGTGGAACTGTGAAGAGGTGAGGCTTTTTAAGAAGGCAGGAGGGCTCCTCCCCTGTGAGTGGGATTAGGTGGAGGGGCTTGGTGGAGGGAGTGGGTCCTCTCCTGCCTTTCTGTCTTCCACTGTGAGAACACAGTGTTCCTCCCTTCTGGAGGATACAGCTCTCACTAGACCCTAAATGTTGGTGCCTTGATCTTGAACTTCCAGTCTTCAGAACTATGAGAAATAAATTTTTGTTCTCTGTACATTGCTTAGTCTCAGGTATTGTGTTGTAGCAGTGCAAAGTGGAATCAGACACTTACTAATCCTGGTTTAGCAGCTACAGGTTTTTGAAAGCTTGCTTGCTGCTGACCAGTTATAAGTGTTCCCCAGGCTTTGGTCGTTTGCAGCCTCTCACTAACACTGGCAAGTGTTCATAGTCTGAGGACCCTGCTTTATAGGCGAGGAGAAAATGGAGGCTAACGTGTGGAAGAGGCCAGATTTTCCAGGCACTCGAGCCGACCTACATCTCTGCTCTCCGCTGCCCACACGCTCTAGCAGAGGACTCCCTTCTCTTCAGAGGAGCACATTGAATTGATTTGCCTCGGCTTCTTTGTTTTCTTTTCCTGCCAACTGTGGTCATCAGGCACCTGGCTGCTCTTTGGCGTCTTTTATTCACAAATAGTAGACTAGGCACTGGGGAAGACGGTCATGCTTGGAGCTTGGCAGAGTGAGGGAGCCAGAAGGGCCTGTGGGGAGCGTTCTGTGTTTCCCGCATGCTCCTAAGCTCTGTTTGGCTGGGGACTGTATCCTTCCCTTTCCTCCTCCTCCCTCCCCTCTCCTTTCCTCACTTTCAGCTTTGAGGTATAATTCACATGTCATACAATTTACCCACTTAAAGTATACAATTCAGTGGTTTTTACATATTCACCCCAAAGAAACCCTCTAACCTTCAGCTTTCACCCCCAATCTACCCATCCCCTCAGACGCAGGCAAACACTAATCTTGCCTATTCTGGACGTTTCTACGAATGGGATCATATGTGGTCGTTGTGTCTGGCTTCTTTCCTATAGCATAACGCTGTCAGGGCTCCTTCGCGTTATAGCAGGTATCAGTATTCCAGTCCTTTGTGTTGCTGGATAATGGTCCATTGCCTGCACACACCAGATGATGATGTATTCTGGCATGTGTGTCTCACTTCTGACTCTCAGTGTTGTTTTGACTGAGAGTGAAGGCCACATGCCTGAGCAACAGGAAAGAACAGGCCCAGAAAACGTAGAGGATTTTTCAAAGTTGCACAGCTAGCTAGGGATGAAAATGAGACTCTTCATTCTTTTGTACATACTATGTTTTTACCGAGCACCTAATGTGTGCAAAGCCCTGTTCTAGATTTTATGGTCTATATAAAATCAAAAGACATGGCCTATGTCCTTAAGCATTTTGAGATCTTCTAGGATTGTTAAGAGCTGAAGTAATTGATCTTTGTGCTTTAAGTGTGTTGGAAGAAAAGTTAGGTTCAGAGAAAGAAGAGAATTGCTTCTGTTTTTCCTTCTGTGCCTGTCCTGGCTCCTAGGTCAGGGTTTTCCACCTTTACCTTTCATTGATGTGGCTCTGGGATACACTTGATATTCTGCAAGTTCATTCGCACACTCCTTCCCATGAACTTAAATATTAAACGTGAGTCATTTTGGAAATTTTTCTAATTTAAAACTCATAAATAGTAAAATTTTTATTAGAATCTTGAAGGTCATGGGTCATAATGGATTTAAAAACTTAAAATGTCAGTTAGTAGCAGGTTATACAGAAATGTTCAGAAATGGTAAAATAAGCCAGCCACCAAAATTGCACAGAGATGATATCTTGTTTAATTCAGTTGGAATTTAAGTTAAAGATAGGTTTAATGGATGGGAAACTTTATAGTGTCTGCATACCCTGATAAGCTTTGTGTGAATACTGGGTGTAGGCACTTGAGGGAACTATAGACGCATAAGAGAAATTCTTTTTAGGATATTTTGAAATACCATTCATCTGCTTCAGTTAGGTATTTTAGGTAACATGTCATTCTTTTCTTTTATTAATGCTGTTTAATATTTTGTACCATATAAAAGTGTAAAAAATGTAATCATCATTGTATTTGCAGTAAAGCACAATTAGCTGTGAAAGATGAATGTTCAACTACTTATGGTACTCTTTGTAAAAAAATTCTGAAGGCCACCCTGATTCATTGGTTTAAATATATAGTGTGAGTAATTTGATTATGTGATTCAACACTTTATAACAAATGTAAGAAAGTGGGAAAGATTTTAATGATTTTGTGAATGAGTTGGATATTAAAAATTATATGAAATTTAGTTCCTAGTTTTTGAAGATAAGTTAGATACTGCTTACAAATAGTACTTAATAGTTCTGTGTATTCATTTAAAAGTAGTATAAAGATATCTTTAGAATTAGCAGCATGAAATATCCAAAGTATTTTATTAAAACTTAAAATCCATATAAAATAACCTTTCTTTCATTCTTTAAAGCATACTAAAATGCCTTCCATTTCTATAGATTTGTTGTTCACAGGTTTTAATTGAGACTGGGGCTATGGCTCTTGCCTCTAATCCTAGCACTTTGGGGAGGCTGAAGTGGATGGATTCCTTGAGATCAGGGGTTTCAGACCAGCCTGAGCAAATGAAATCCCATCTCTACTAAAAATAGAAAAAATTAGCCAGGCATGGTGGTGTGTGCTTGTAGTCTCAGCTACTTAGGAGGCTGAGGCAGGACATTGCTTGAGCCCAGGAATTTGAGGTTGCTGTGAGCTAGGCTGAGGCCATGGTGCTTAAGCCTGGGCAACAACAACAAAGAGCATTTGTTTTTATGTGACATTCACATGTAATTTTGTAACTGGCTCTATGAAAAAATTTCAGTGACCCTTATATGTTTTTTATAAGCCTTTCTCTCTCCTGTTTTTCCAGGCCAGTACGGCTTGATGATTTTTCTGAGCTATTTCCCAGAAATGACAGAATTTCTGGAAGACAAAAGAGTGGAGATTCTGAAGGCCCCTTGGCAGACTACCTGAGTCTACCTGAAGCAAAGATTTATCACCCCTCCCTAATTTGCCCCAGGACACATAGCCCTGTTAATTTCAATGCAACCTCCCCCAAAGGATGTAGCCCCTTCTTAAAAACCCTATACTTTTCCATTATTTGGGGAGATGGTTTCAAGGCAGCTTCTTCCTGTTTTCACAAGAGATCTTTTGTGTAAAAAAAAAAAAATTCCCTTTTCCGTGGCAGTGCCTATTGTCTCAGTAATTGGGTTGTTGCGCAGTGAATAACTGGATCTACACTGAAATCCAGTGATCTTGTGATTTTGATAACAATTTTTTCACACTCACATATCTCCAGGCTGACTACTATTACCATTAACGCTACCACCAGTAATAGATATTTTACTTAAATAGTAAAAGACTACAGATTATTAAGGGTAGGCTAAGAGACAGGAAACTCTAATGGGGGGAATGAGTGGTAGTAGGGGATTGGAGATCCTACTGAGGAAAGACGTAGTTGCTTAAACCAGATAATAACCTCTGTGTTGTATAAAGCAAAGTGTGTACATATGACTGTAAGCAATGTTCTATGAAAGTGAGGACGATAACCTCCGTTTGTATTGTAAGCTGTTTGCATCTTATATGGCATAGTATTCCTTGCTGATAACAGATAATAGTGTGTCAGTGATAATTCAGAATCATATGTTATACTAAAATATAAATAAATAAGGAAATAATAATAGTAGTAGCTAAAGTCAATTGCTTACTTATAGGTCAGATCATGTATTACGTTTAATACCCACTATCTCAGGAGGTGTAGGGTTTCTCACTGTACAGATGGAGAAACTGAAACACAGAAAGGTTAAATATTTGCCAGTGATCTCTTAAATGGGTCGATCCCACTCAGCACTGTCTTCTTGACCACTGCTGTACAGCCTTTCCTTGTTGTTACTTGCATTGGATTCCTTTTCTTAGGAGAGAACTGTATATTTTTTGTAGCAAGTTGAGCGAGTGAGAGGTATATTGCCTCTTTCATGTGCATTTCTTGATATATACAAAGAAACATATTTAGAGATTAATCTAATAACATAATTTAACGAACAGTAACTTTTTCTCAGCTGGAAATTTGCAATTGAATTTAGGTTCACAGGTGCATTAGAATTTGTCTTAACTTTGGAGTTGAATCTTGCCCTACCAGCTTCCTGGTTCCCTTAGACAAGCTCCTTAACACCACTGAGTCTAAGCTTCCTCATCTATGAATTAGTTACCATTACTTCTAGTGTTCTGTCGTTGGTTCTGTTACTATCTTAGAGAATAAAGAAAATCAATTAAGCTGCATTATAGGTTATTATTTATTACAGTCCTTCCATATAACTTTTGGTCACTGACCTAAAAATTGAAAGAAATCTCATGAATTAAGAGATCATCTGAACCAATTTGATGATAATTTTGAGGACTAACTGGTTGCTTTTCTTATACAGTAATGCATTTGAGATTGTTGATTGGCCATAATTACTTGGTTAATCTGTTGTGGATTGCTTAAAAGAATAATCAAATTTTTTTTTCAGGAATAACAAGAATATGACAAGTTATGTGTAGACTGCTTTTTAATCATAGTCTTTTTTTTTTTTTTTTTAGACAGAGTTTCACTATATTGCCCTCAGTAGAATGCTGTAGCATCACAGCTCGCAGCAACCTCAAACTCTTAGACTTAAGCGATTCTCTTGCCTCAGCCTCCTGAGTAGCTGGGACTACAGGCACCAGCCATAATGCCCAGCTATTTTTTGTTGCAGTTGTCGTTGTTGCTTTAGCTGGCCCAGGCCAGGTTCGAACCTGCCAGCCTCGGTGGATGTGGCTGACACCCTACCCGCTGAGCTACAGGTGCTGCCCTATTCATAGTCTTTTATGATTCTTGTTTCTCACTTCTTGAGTAGAGAGAGAACTAATGATTTTTTCTGTGTAAGGGATAATTTGCAGCTGTTCCTTGGAGACTTTTACATTTTAGAAAGGATAATCTAAAATGTTCTTATTACTGTCTTACAGAGGACAAAACGCTTGTTCTTTCACAGTGGGATATATTGTCCCATATACATGTGGCCTTTAAAGAACATTCAAGTGCACCACTGTCCTCATTATGGAGAGTGGTGGGTAAAGACCTGGCCCATAGCAGATGTGTGTGATATATTTTTTTAAATTTTCTTTGATTTGTAAAACACTTTGCCTGTTGAAAATCCAGCCATATATATTGCGAGGTTAGCAGCCAGATGCTATGCAAGAGGAAAAGAATAATATAGCTATGAACATGAAGAACCATGAAGTCTGTAGTATCAGGCAGAACGTGGCAGTTTGCATATTGAAAAAGAAGTTGTGGTTCAGATAAGGGAGTGATAAGGTCTGGATGAAGGAAGCACAACAGGCAATTTGAAATGTACTCGGGATGAGTAGTGGTTCTCAAAACAGAGATGAAGTGGAAAGAGGGAGTTAGGTGGATGCTCTGGGCAGAGGAAAACTTGTGGGCCACCAGCTGGAGTCCTGCGTGCTTCGCGTGTGTTTAGGTTCACTAGGAAGGGAGGAGAGAAGGGGAAGAACAGGGGCCTCTGCAAGGAACTCGCAGTCTGAATACATTGTACACAATTCAGTAGGTGGTAGAAATCATCTATGACTTTTAAATTTAGTTGTTTCTTCCCTTTTATTATTTTAAAGACTTTACTTTGAAATAATTGTGCATACGCAGAAAGTTTGAAAAGAAATGGACAGAGGAGTCCAGGTATCCTTCACTCAGTTTTCTCCAATGGAGATACCTTGCAGTACAAGTATCAAAACTAGGAAACTGACGGTTACACACACAGCTATGCAGAGTTCATCAGTTTTACACGCACTAGTTTGTGTGTGTAGGAGTATGAGACGCTATCACATGTAAAGATTCCTGTGCAGTCACCACAAGGAGTCCCATTGTCTACACTCCCTCTCTCTAGCCCCCGCCACCAGGGCCTAACAGCCACTAACTCCTCTCCGTTTCTCTGGCTTTGTTATTTTAGTATTTTTATTTCTACCTCTCTGATAGGTGTGTAGTGCTATCTCATGATGGTTTTGGTTTGCTTTTCCCTAGCAGATAGTGATGTTGAACTTTTTTTTCCCCATCAGAGACTTTTTGAGTTAGAAATGGACATATTTCGGGAATCAGGAAGATTATTTTCTGGCTTGTAGAGGTGAGGCAATAAATAAGAGGTTAGGTGATTGAGAAGGCCTCCATTGCCAGCATGAGAATAGAAAGAATAATGGGGCTGCTGATAGAAAGGGTAATGGAGATAAGAGTAAAGTGAAAATTTGGGTATTGATCCTTGGGGACTGAAGGGTCAGGATAGTGTTGGCAAAAATAAATAATTCAGAGTTTTCTTTTTAATTTATGGAAAAATGGTGACTTTGATTTGTAGTATAGTCATTTTTGAATTCTAATGAGTTATTTAGATCAAGGTGTCCAGAAAGAAGTTATAAATCCGAGTCTATAGCTTAGAAAGTCTATACATAGAACTGTTTGAAAATCAAATATAGGGAGATGATAATTCATATTTTTGCTTGGGGATGGGCAATAATAAGCAGAAGAAATATAGAAATCAGATTTAGAAGAAAACCTAGGAGAGACCAATTTACTAGACATTGGGGATCAACAGAATTACCTCCTGTAGAAGACTGAGGAAGAGAAGGATAGAAGAGGGTGTTGAAGGGAGTTTCAGTCCATTCGTACTTGGAAGAGCCAAGTATGAAGGGATTAAGGTGTAAATGTGAATATATTTCGGGATTGTTTTTTTTTTTTAAACACAGAAGAAATAAGCATGTTTATATAAAGAGAGAAGACCAGTAGGACCATGAAAGATTTAAGATGCGTGTGACAGCAGATTATCTCAAAAGTTGCAGAGCAAAGGTACTTGAAAGAAGGAAGCCAGATGTGAGCAGTGTGTTAGGGGCAGCGCTAAGAGATAGGACAGAGTGTTAGCCTTCTCAGGGAGATTAATGTACATTTTGTGGACCAAAGAGGGAGGGAAGAGAAAGTTGTGCCAAACACAGAGATTTTTATTTTTTTTAAATTTTTTTGAGGAGGACGCTGAGGACCAGCATCGATGGCCTCCTTGATCCCCTTAGGAAAGAGGATTAGATTACTCATTGTAAGATGTTTTGGATGATTCATTATTTATATTTAAAACTATGGCTTTATTAAAGCCTCAGGATATGACATGAGCACAATACAATCTTTCACTGAAATATTTTAAGTAGCAGCCACAGCAAATAGGAAATGCCAGCAGCATTAGCAATCTGTCTCATGGTTCTATCACTGGTTGTTTTAAAAGAGATATTCATGTATGTGCCCATATATATCTTGGCAGAAATTGTTCTTTTAAAAAATATGATGGTGAACAAGAAAACATACTAGTCATACAAGATAATTATAAAAAACCCACCCTTACCAAATTTATGGATCTCAGATCGCTAGTATTTTTTAGTGATGCAGAGTAGATAAAGGGATCCTTGGGCAAGTTAATACTGATTACTAATTCCGTGTAGATTATGAAGTAGGCTTAGGGAGCAAAGATATGTGTATGGCATAGTAGGAAGAGAATGGGGATAGTGAAGGAAGATGTCTTTTGTTGTGTGTAGGGTTTTTGATTAGGAGATGGGGTAGTTGTTAGTGTTGCTATAGCATCATCAATCACTAAGACCCGGTATTGCATGCAACAAAAGTACCTTTATTATAGAGTGGAATATTTATTTTCTTTGAAATGTAAGGTTATATAACTTACAGTGAAATGTGAGCCACTATTTAAATCTAAACAAAAGCACCAGGAAGCTATTTAACCATGATATAGAAAGGTAGTTAAAAAAATACATAAAGTGGCCTGAGTTTTATCTTAAAATGATTAAGACATTAAATAGTTCTGAAGACATTAAAATAATACTGGACTTTGTATCCTTTTACTCATTGATTTAATAATACTACGTGCTATTTTGTATACTTGGTTCTATGATTTTGGTTACTAATGATAGTTCAAATTTATTTACTTCATTCTGCTTATTCACAAATATTATTTTGACTTGGCTTAGAGCTTTATAGATTTTAAAAGCTTTAGTACATGGAAACTAAAAATCATGCTTTTCACTTGAATGATTGCACAGAATCTTCTTATAACAGATTCTAAAGCCTGATACATGATAGTATTTACACAGATGTTCAAAAAGTAAATTATAGAGATAGAGATTCTTGTAGGGATTATGCTGCCATTAGCCATTTTAATTGCTGTCTTTTTTTCTCCCAGAGTAGAGTAAGAAGGCACAGAGTAAAATTTTAACTGAAAGCAGTTTACTCGAGATGAGAAGAAACTCATGTGATTTTTATTGTCACACTCAAGATAAAAAAACCCACGCTCCTCACCATTCATAATCCAAAGGCATGCTCTGGTCCCTGTGTGAATGTAATTTTATTTTCTAAGACTATTATTTCTTCATGCTTCTCATTTTGTTCTTGTTTCAGGGTCTTTACATTTGTTCTTCCTTCCCCATGGGCCGTTCCTCTTATATTATTATTATCGTCATCAGCAGCATCAGTGACCCCTCCAGCGCCCGCACTTCAGGCCTTTGTGTTTGCTTTTCCCTCCTCCTGCAGTGTTTCCCCTGGGCTGGGTGGCAGGATCTCTCTGTCCTCAGATGTCATCCTCTCAGAGAAGTCTTTCTTATCTAAAGTAGCCGTTTGCTCCCAGCCCTCCGTCATCACACCCCTACCCCTTCCCAGATTATTTTCATTATAGGACTTAATGGTACTTGACATGAAATTTTGTACTTACGGGCAGCGCCTGTGGCTCAAAGGAGTAGGGCGCTGGCTCCATATGCCAGAGGTGGCAGGTTCAAACCCAGCCCTGGCCAAAAACCGCAAAAAAAAAAAAAAACTGTACTTATTTCCACCATTAGAAAGCAGGAACTTTGCCATGTTCACGTCTCTATCTTGAGCATCTAGAACAGTGACTCTAGGGAGCAGGTATCAAAGAAGTTCTGATGAATGGATGATAAATACTTGTCTCATTAAGATGCAGAGACAAGTTCCTGTAGGGCTGTTATTTTGGAACTATTTGAATAATGAGTTAGCTATATGGAGTAGAGGGGTGAATATCCATGGTGAAGGTTGAGATTCTACAAACACATGACTGGCTGGGAAGTCATAGTTTCACATCCTTCTGACCATAGGGCTAACGTTAGTTTCGGACAGTGGTTCTCAAACTTCCTAATGCCACAGCCCTTTAATACAGTTCTTGTGGATCATGACCCATAGGTTGAGAACCGCTGGTTTACATCTTAACACAAATTGAACTGAAGGGCAAAGAAGCTGGCTTTACATTGGGAGGCCATGCCACTGCCTGTTTACTGTAACTCTTTCTTAGATTTTGTGAGCTGTTCCAATGTGGAATGCTTTTAATAGTTGACAGTTTTACCCCTT
Organism: Galago senegalensis; assembly: GCA_963575145.1. Taxonomy (NCBI): domain Eukaryota; kingdom Metazoa; phylum Chordata; class Mammalia; order Primates; family Galagidae; genus Galago; species Galago senegalensis. Next base: position 32,691 of record CAUYTI010005499.1, read on the forward strand.
GGGTGGGAAGAATTTGATTTCTGTTCCTTGTTCCTGTAAGAGTTCTGCCTCATATTGGTGGGCAGTGGTAGGTCATGAGAATTCGTTCAGTTTGTTATTTGAAACTATTAACATTAGACCTGAGCAGGTTTTGGTCTATGGAAAGAGCTGATGAGTATAGTGCTGTGTTTTCTTGTTCTTTTAAGTTTCTAAGACAAAGTAGAAGTTAGGGGAAAAATGCTACTTCTATATTTTGATAGCCCTTAGGTTGTAGGAAATACCTGTAGTAGTCTGTGTATTGCTACCCATATATATATATATATATTTTTTTTTTTTTAAAGACAGAGCCTCAAGGTGTCCCCCTGGGTAGAGTACTATGGCATCACGGCTCACAGCAACCTCCAACTCCTGGGCTCAAGCAAGTCTCCTGCCTCCGCCTCCCAAGTTGCTGGGACCACAGGCACCCATCACAACGCCTGGCTACTTTTTTTTCGGTTGCAGCCATCATTGTTGTTTGGTGGGCCCGGGCTGGATTCAAACCCGCCACCTTAGGTGTATGTGGCTGGTGCCTTAGGCACTTGAGCCACAGGTGCCGAGCTGTTACCCAAATATTTTGAAATTATTCTATGTTGGCTACCTCTTTATAAAATTTTATAAATGAATATTAGCTACAATTTTCCATTTTCCCTATGTATGGTGACTTTAGTGATGACCTTTGGGATACCCTGTATTCATTTATTCAGTAGATACTTAGTGAAAGTGTACCATGGGTAGGACATTTTCTTTACCTACAAAGGCTAATTAATCCACTCACAGAGACATTCTTTGAGTGAAGACTCCATGTTATGCTTTATGGGGTCAGAGATGAACAAGTCCTGGCCTCTGCCCCTGCTGTCCAGGAGAGGGAGCATGACAAGCACACAGATTCGTGCAAAGCAGCAAAGGAGTGTGTGCTGCAGGGATGTCAAGGAGGGATTCACCAGCCATGAGTGAAGATAGAAGTTTCTTAGAAGTCTCATCATGGGTAGGAAAGATGAATCGGTGTTTATCAGAGGAGGGTGGGGTGTGTGAGGATGGACAACTGAAATTCCAGAGCAGAGGCATGGCACTGCTGGACCAGTGGTAAGAACTGCATTTCAGAATGATGGGAGCAGGTAGCCGGTGTAGAAGAAGGGTTGGGACTGAGGGGGAGGCTCAAAGAAGAATAGCCTGAGTGGGTTGGGTCTGTAGGGCGTCACTTCAGAGATACAAGGGAGGGAATGGCAGAACATATCCCTGCATTAGCAGGATCCCAGCATGACAAAGCGGAGAATGGGCTGGAGGTATTTAAGACTGGAGGGAGCAAGGCTGTGGGGAGCTTGTAAGGTGAAGCCTTATGTTCTTAGATATAGGCCGATCCCTAAGGATGAAGAGACCTTACCAGACCAGAAGCAGTAGAGATTCTAGTTCAGCGTCAAGGGGGTGCTGAGCACAGTGGACGCTGTCCTGGGATGTCCAGCATATATGTATGGCATGTTCAACTCCTTTAATAGGCATATATCTTCATAACTCAGCCAGTCATGTTTCACATTAAACAACAAACCTATGCATCAGACACATCTTGGAAAACAACTAGATGATTAGCACTGGTGTAGTATTTATTGTGAAACAACTTGGCTTGGTGAGATGGACGTCTTGGGAAAATGGGTGAAAATTGGGTGCACAATCAACAGATTGTTTCTGTGGTTGGTCATTTATATAAAAGCCTTAATCTCTTTGTCTTCTTACATAAAGTATACATTTGACTTCTTCTAGTGTGAAGCATAAGGATTTTCATTATAAAAAAATAAAGCAGTTCAGGAAAAAAAAAACTTGTGTGCAGAGTGACATATGGATTTAATGTTTATTTTGGGTGATTTTTATATAGCCCTTGAATTTTTATAGTCACTGTTAAATCAGGAAAAAGATCACTAGTCAAGTTTTAAGAATTCCCCTAGAAAGTTACAACAAAGAAATTACTTCTGATAAGCTTGTTTAATATTAAATTTTAATTGGACTAAACACTTAGCTTGATTTTGAATCAGTGTCTTCAAGTCTGCCTTCTCGTATGAAATATTCATGCAGGGAGAAACGGACAAAAAGGAGGAAGCGTGTAAAACAGACAGGCATCTCACTCTGGGTTTCCAGGGGTGCGTTTTTATACATAACGTGTATATTGTATGTTTCTTATGTGTCTTTAAGGACTGTCTACTTTTGGGATAATATTATGGTCAAAATGTAGTAGTACATGTCAAGTTTGGGGATGAATTTATCTGATCAATGGAATATGGAACAGAAAATTATTTTCTACATAATAAACGGCAAACGCATAAAATTTGCAGAAAGAACATTTTGCTAAAAACCATATGGTAATAAGTAGCTTGATTTTGATTTTTTTTTTTTTAAAGAAAAGATAACACCCATTGGGCATTGAAATAATGTAAGAATTCTGGACATGTACCCTTAGGGTAATTGTCTCAAAGGTAGGCATTTTAATTGTGAGTGAAGGTCAGTCAATTGATTCGAATTGGTAGAAGCGATACTAAAGGCTCTGGCGGTAGTTTTAGTGGTGGGTAGTACTGGTAGCAGCCACTAGCTTTTAGCACAGCCCATTGTTTTGCACAATACATAGTTGAAGGCATATTGTCTGTACATTGCTTTCATTTATTAATTTTAGTTTTTACAGTGGCATAATAAAAGAGGGAGTAGTACCCTGTTTACAGATGGGGAAGTTGAGGCACTGAGTAATTAATTCCTTCAAGATCATCAGTAAGGGCTAGGATTTGCATCTGGGCATATCTGACTTTAAGGTCAGGTTCAGGTTTGCGTCTTTTGTTATTGTATTCTTTCCATCTGATTTCTGGCTCCTTTCAGTCTCACATATATTAAAGTCCTAGTATGTAATCCCTGACTACAATTGGAGCATGTGTAATATTGATTTTTGTGTTGGAAGTAGTCAGAAAAGGAGAATCCTGATAGAGTAAATAGGAGGCTAATAAGGGCGTCGGGTTTGCTGATGGTGTTGCTTGGAATCTGGGGAATGAAGACCTCCCAGGATTATTTCCTTGGCCACATTTCCTGCCTCTGTCCCCATCAGTGCACTAGGGCAGCATTCCTGGGAGAACTGCGGAGTTTATAAACCAGAATTTCAAATGGCCTTTTTGGCAGTAGAAGCTGTGTCATTAGTTCAGAAGGAGAATGTGGGTTAAACAGTCGCTTGGAATTTCACTGAGGAATCTGTGGTTCTGAGAATGTTTTTGTACTTGTTAAGCAAGTGTGATCTGTTCCCACCTTGAGAGGAGGAGGTGTGTGTGTGTGTGTGTGTATGTGTATGTGTGTTTGCACGGCTGGCAGGGAGCAAGACAGGTGACCTTCCAGTTGACGCTGCAGGCTGCGTAATTTGCCGCGTTTGGACCATCAAGGAGGGTGTGACTCACATAGGCACTGGTGGGACAGCTTACTCACATGGAGAAGCGGGAAGAAACTCGGCTTTAGTAGTGAGAGTTGGTTCCCATGGTCATCCTGCAGCTGGTGTGGGGAGGTGGTCTGCCCATGCCCCTTCGTGCTGCCTGTGAAAGATCCTGTTCCCTCTCTGCAGACTCAGCAGTGAGGCTGTCAGGTACTATGGGATACACACACTTCAGCAGGACAAAGGAACAAGCACTAAGCCTGAACAAGGAAACAATTCCCTGGAAAATTTCTTTTTTAAAGGATTTACCTTCTAAAGGAGTTACCTGGTAGTAGGCAGCAGACAGAAGTGGTCAAGAGGGTGACTTGGTGCCAGTGGTGACCCTCTCTCACCATCCTTCTCAGATTCACCAAGAGGGACTTTTGTTTTGGCTATTTTTTTTTTGCATACGTGTTTCGAGACCTAGTTCCCATAGTTTTTGGTGAAGATGGTCTCATAGGCCAAAATAATTAGAGATAAGGAGAGTACAGCTGCTGTTGGAAACACAAAGAGAGACACTGAGTAGTGTAGACCTTGCGAAGCAGGATTATTAGAACTGAGAGGTCAGTAACTTAGAATGAACATGATGAATACACACGGGGGTAGAGGACGATATAGTGGTGTTAAGGAATAAGAATCATAAAAAGAACAAAGTAGGAAGACTAGCTGTGAGTTTATTAAGTAAAGAATTTAATAAACCACAAATAGGGTGGATATAGGGAAAAATCAATTACTGAACTTGAATCTAATATTGAGGACCTCTGAAGGCAGAAGAAAAAGTGGAAATAGAAAACATTGAACAAAGCTAAGGAATATGGAGGAGAGAAATAGTAGTGCCAGCATTCAAATAATAATTCCCAGAAGAAAGAAAAGAAATTGGAGGAATGAAAAACATTTGATGAAATAATGATGATCAGTTACTCAGAATTAAGACTTCAGACTGAAAGGACTAATTGAGTCCCAGCAGGAAAGGCAAGATAACCTCACATCCTCGTAGATGGCAATATCAAAACCAAAGAAATCTAAAAAGAAGAGATTATCCACAAGGAACATGAGTCAAACTAAATCTTATCTTTTTAGCTCTGAGAATTCTCAGTTATTCTGCATATTTGAGGTGAGGAAAATGATGTGTAATCCAAAATTTGTAAAATAAATCTACTGCATTTGATAAAGTATTTCTGAGTGTAATAAGGGATCTGTTTTCTTTATAATCTTCCTGATTAAAAAAACATGCAGGGTAGTAGTCATGTTACATAATTTTATAACCTTATATGAATATTTGGGAAAAGTCACTATCATTTTCATTAAAGATGTAGATTTCTTTTTACTTTAAGGGAGTGTGTTTGCTGTTCTCTTGACCTCATATGGTAGTATGGGTTCTTTAGAGATATGTTTTTATAGTCACAGACATGAAATAGATGATTTCTTGTTTCTAACAATAACATATGACATTGTTAATTGCATTTCTTTATGGTCATAGATTTTAATTGATTTAAATAGCCTGTTATTACTGCTTGCGTACCAGACAGAAGAACATCTTTGGTTCAGAAATCCTATCTCATAGAAATATAGTGCGAACTATATATAAAACTTAAAATTTTCTGGTATCCACATTTGAAAAAGTTTTTAAAAGATTAGATTTATTTTATGTGTTTGATTTAACCCAATATATGCAAAATATTATAATTTTAATGTATAACTAGCATACAAAATTGTTGAGATATTCTATGTTTGTTTCTCTATTCCATGCCTTTGAAATTTTGTAGATATTTTATGGCCTGTCTCAATTTGGACTAGCCACATTTCCAAGAATTCAGTAGCCCCATCTGGCCAGTAGCTACTGTATTCTCAGCATATCCCTAAGGCAAATGTTTATTCAGTATTCTGAGAATTTGGGGCAGCTTAAGGTATGACAGAACTGGATAGTTCGGTAGCAAGTGATATTTATATTTGTTAATTATAGCTTATAATATTATGAAAAAGAGCACCAAGACTGCAGGTACTTGTTGGCATTAGTTTCAGTGTGGAAATTATGCTAAAGTACATAAATCTACAAAAAGGTCTGAGGTTGATTGATTTTCATAGTTTTATTTCCTAAGCCCGGATAGTTCTGTCTGGATGTCTAATAGGCAGTTCAGATTTAACATGGATGAAACAGTTTTCCTTCCGAATTTGTTCTTACTCATATTAGTGACTAGCATCTTTATCCTTGCCTTGCGCAGGGGCAAAAACGCATCTGTCTTTGATTTCCAGCTAAAATGTTGGTGAAAAGCCACAGTCTGCTGTTGCAAATGTCCAGTCTCCTTAAGTCCGTAGTTGCCCATATGTTACTGTGATGTGTCTTTAATTAAAAATGTCTACTGAACTTTAAGGTAATGTTAATGTAATTAAAAAAAAAAACCTTCAGTGGTGATTTATGGCAAATATATGTTTTTTCAGTAGTTGACTTTAAATTCTGTGAACTGTCTGACAGTTCACATGAAAACCTTGTTGAAGCAGCTTAGGACAGATTTTAGTTCGCGTTGGCATTCCTTACATGTGATTAAAATGAGCACACTGAGGTGGAAATGCATTAGGCACAAGTAGCAGAATAGGAAAAATCGAGATTTGCACTTGGTGTCCTGTGCTTTATACAGGGGATCTTGTGATCGTTTACTCAAAACATTTTATTAGGGAAAACACAATTTACCTAAGAAATGCAAGGGGCAAATCTCTCCCTCCTCCAAATTTGTTAACTGGTGATGAGTCTGTATTTGCAACAAAGCACATTTTTATTTAAAGATAATGGCTTCTTCAGAGTAAGCTGATTTGGGGCTTCCTGTTTGTAGTGAGACCTTTCTGAACTAACATTGCCTGTGGGTTTTGTTCCCTTTCCCATTTCCTAAGCTAGGTAATAAAACATGAAGACGTCAGATATAAAAGATAGCGATTGCTCAGACTTGTCCTTTGCTTGTCGGGTTATCCATCAAACCCTATCAGCCCAATTGTGCCAGAAAGTATGAAATAATGTCATTGGAAAGCAATCAGTCAACTGTACGTCAAGGTCTTTTAAAAGTCTCAACTAGCTGTCCTGATATCAAAAGATGTTTTACCAATACAATATGCTAAAATGATACTCCTAGGAAGAATATCTCTAAACAGGCTTACTGTGCCCCCTCTTGATTTTATACCTCGGTGCTTTGAGTCAGATGAGGTAGGGCAGGTAATGGTATGTCAGAGTGGCCTGGGATCCAGACCCTCTTGTCTGCAGTAAGGTCCTGGCTAGAGTCCGTTCCATCACTAAAACGGCAGCTCCTCATTTTCGGCAGTCAGAACAAGTGGTTGTTCAGGTAAGGATTTTTCACTTTTCACCCTGGCATCTCCTCTTTACCAGGGAATCTAGTTATTGTCTCTAACCTTAAAAATAACAGAGAAAGGTCATAACCAGAAAGGAAAGAAGGAATATGAAAAATATTTACTTTTCTAAAGAAAATGGTTTTTTACATGTAATTTTGACTTACTAGGTAACCTTAATTAACAGTGAACTGATTTATTCTTTTACTAGTATTAATATATTAAATTCAGGGGCCTGCTTGAGTCTGTGTTCTTAAAGATGCTAAATGTTATTTGAGACTTCTTTGAATTTAGAAATGACAAGACATTAGCAATCCAGGTTACTACTCATGATAATTTGTAATTTTGCTTTAAAGAATAAGATGAAGAAAGAAAAAGATTTGGGGTAACCCTGATGTGTTTGTTGAAACATTTCAAAATATGTCTATTTCATTTTAGTTCTGCAGTCGTATTAAATTTGTGATAAATTAAAACCTTTGTGAAAATACATCTTATCTAGTGTTAGATCCCATTCCAATGATATTGGGCCATTTGAAACAAATTGGCAAGGTAAAAAAGCTGGGTAAATGGGCTCTATGTGAATTAGACAAGTGTTAGAAGAATGGGCTCTATGTGAATTAGACAAGTGTTAAAAGAGAAGCCATCTTAAACCTTTGCTGTCACAACACACAGGCAAAGCATTTCTACACTGTATTGTTACAAGTGATGAAATGGATTCTTTTTGACAATCACAAGCACTCGGCACAATAAACGGTTGGATAAAGTTGAAGTGTTAAAATGCAACTCAAAACTGAACACTCATAAAAAAAAGCTAATAGTGTCAGTGTTTGGTGGTCCAGTGCTGGTATTATCTGCTACAGCTTGATGGGACTTGGTCAGTCAATTATAGCAGATTTCTCCTGCAACCAAATGGATGAAATGATGAGGATGTTGGTGATTAGGCAGCTGAGATTGGTCAATAGAGGCAGGCTAGTCCTCTTACAAGACAATGGTTGACCACGTCACACGAACAACTCTGCTCAAACCACAGGAGCGGGACTTGGAAACTTTCTGTCATCCACTGTATTCACCAGACCTTGCACCATCTCACTACCAGTTCTTCCAGGCTTTGGGCTGCTACTTGCCAAAAAAATACTCAATTCTTAACAAGCTGGGGAAAAGGCCTTTTGTAATTTCATTGCCACTAACTCGCCAGGCTTCTTTACTGCTTCACTACAAGCTACTGTTATGATGGCAAAATGTGTCAAGAGTTTAGGTACATACTTTGGTTGATCATACTGTTCTTCTTTTTTTTTTTTTTTCTTTTTGAGACAGAGTTTTACTCTGTGCCCTGTGTGGAGGACTGTGGATCATAGCTCACAGCAACCTCAAACTTTTGGGCTTGAGCAATCCTATTGCCTCAGCCTCCTGAGTAGTTGGGACTATAGGCATCTGCCACAAACGCCCAGCTAGTTTTTCTATTTTTTTAGTAGAGAGGTGGGTCTCGCTCTTGCTTGGGCGGCTCTGGAACTCCTGAGCTCAAGTATTCCACCGCCTCGGCCTCCCAAAGTGCTCGGATTACAGGCATGAGCCACCACGCCTGGCCCCCTGCTTCTTGTTTGAGATGTAATAGACTAAACATTTGATTCAAACTCACATATTTTATAGTTAATGACCTAATATGTGATCATATTTATTTTTACAGAAAAACTGTAGGATTACATTATGTATACATAAAATAGCTTACATTTCAACTAAACTGAAAAAATCCCCAAGTAGTCAGTATATAATTATTTCAGATTAGAGAAACAGTGAGGTACGGAGCCACACTGGACTGTTTCCCACTTAACTAAAAACATTTTCTACAAAGGCAAGTTTCTGTCAAGGAAGACATCACTATGCTCTGAGATAGCAGAGAAAATTAAGTCACAGAGGCAAGGAAAAGGAGCTGAAGTACTAAGCAAATGACATTTTCTGTAGCATCTGTTAACATGAACATTAGAGGTATGTTGTCAGCCATCTGCGGCTACCATACTAACTTTATACATGGGATTAGGGATAGAGGTTTGTCGGGGGAGGAATGGAAATCTCTATGTATTCTTGTTTATTACTTGTTTTTAATCAACCTAAAGCCCTTTAATTCTTCACATCCATTTTAAGGGCTATGCTTCTTTATGCAGCTGTCACCCAGGCATCTTGTCTGCCTCTTCACCTCCCATTGCTCCACGTCCACTCTCTTATGTTAATGGAAGTCCACATTGGGGAAAGAGTTCTTGCAGAGAAATGAAAAAGTGTGTACTACACACACTCACCCGTTCTGGGTCTCTTCACTTTGGTAATTAAATATTATTGTGGAGCCTCTGATATTGCTTTCAGAGTATTTAGGAAAGAATGCACTTCAGTGTAGTGCAGAATGGATTGTGTTTGAAACTTCCAGCATCACAAGTGGTCTACTGTTTGGTAATAGCCAGGAAAGTGATAAGATTGCTAGTGTCATGGGCAGTTTCCATGTCTGGCATTTATAAGAGCTAATAGATTGAGCAGGAAGTGAAAGGACTCATGGTCCATACAGCTTACAGAAGACAAACGGCATGCACTGTGAAGGCCACTATTCTGTCTGGGCAGTCTTTTAAGCATTTACTAGAAGCCTGTAGATATAGTTGGCAACTCCAGTGTACATAACAGAATTTATGTGCATATTTAGGAAGTTTTATGAGAAGCTTCCCACATCATAAGATTTTGCTCAAGATTCATGTGTATAAAAAACAGTAAAGGAACCGTTTGGTTCTGGAAAACCCAGATAAGGGGTTTTTTTCCTTTACATTAAATAAGAAATTGACAAGTGTCTATTTAGGTAATATGATATAGATGTTTTAGGAGACAAAAGTGACAAATGAAAATATAAAAATAATGAATAAGGAATTTTAGAACTTCTGTTATTGCCTCACAGACTTATTAAATGAATGAAAAATCTGGAAACATAAATAAATGGCTTTAAGAGTCTTTGCTTATAAAGATTTTTAGCTGAAGCAAATGTTTGGTTGTCTTTCTGAATTGTGGTAGTTACATGAAATAGCATGGTGGTAAAAAGACCCATAATCATCTCAGCCAACTCCCAACCCTGACGACGCCACCAGATACTTCTCTCAGGGGGGCTGTAAGGTGTAAAAATGTAGTAATATGTTTTCTAAAGAAGTAAAAGATGGCCAGATGTGTAGGGTTACATACACTAGGGAACACATAAACTCATAGGATAACAATGGTATTTACTCAATGGTAAAATTATTAAACATTATTTTTATCTTGAAACCAAGAACACATTTGTATACATTTTTTAGATAATTACAAAAGACTAAAGGAAGTTGGGGATCAGGACATAAAAGTCACCTGTCTGCTCTCCTTGGGACGTTGCAGGTACCTTGAGATGAACAGTTTAATAAACCCAGGGGAGCCTCAGGGATAGTGTCACAGTTGGGAATATTGTAAGCATTAGAGTCTATTTCAAATTCCTGCATGTAGTAAAAAACATGAGACCCACCATAAGAATAATCCTTTAAGAGGCCACACAAAGGGTTGGCAGTTCAACCTCCTGGGGGCCAACATGAAAAACAAAAAAACAGGCTGAATTCCACTTGCCAAATCTTTGTTTTGTTTATGATAAATCTAATTGTGAAATTGCACGCTATGGTAGCTTAGGAATTTTGAACAAAATTGTCAGAGTATTCTAGAAGTAAAGTGATTTTATGGATGTTTTACTCTATGGGAGCAAAGTCAGTGATCCATGTGCATTTATCACTGCATAGCTCTTAATACCTTTTTATTTTCTTGCTCAAGCAGTTGTTTTACATTTCTAAATAATGTTGAGCCTCAGTAAGGTACTCAGGTTAGCCTTTGAATAACAAGTTCTTTTCACATCACAGGTTCCATAATCAAAAATCATCACCTGCATGTCTGCTTTCACTATTCCCAGGGTTGTTGCCTCAGTTCTCGTATCATCCAGACCCCTGAACTGGAAATATCTTGTTAACTCTGCACTGTTTAATATTCTTTGGAAATTAAACGACTTGGGCATGTTTAGAGCCCAAATGGAATCTATGCGTTTTGCTTGAGAAGGTCCCTTGGTCAGTTTTTAAAGCTTACATGTTGAAAATCATGTTTGTGGCCAGCTGAGAGAGAAATTTCCCTGTACTGAGGCACTGTCCTGATGAAAGCACCTCCGTTGTGAAGATAATGTGTGCCAGGACCCTGTGAAAACCAAAACGGGCCGTGCGCATCTGAGGACCAGACTGTTGGGATTAGTGATGGACGGCATCTCAGCCTGCCAAAAGCCAACACGAAGCTGGAGAGCGCACTGGGTGTCAGGAGCTAGGGGAAATGGAATGTGGTATCTCACAGCTTGGGGTTTGTAATTGGGATCCGTTGCTATTATAAGAAAATGTAGTTCAAAAAGACACAGGATTTGCTGTTGTTAAAATCAATGAAGTTAAAAGAGCAGCTGCTTGTAAAAGTTAATTTTATTTGACATCTGCCTTGGTCCCAGTAATAAAAGAGGTAGTTCTGTTGAACCACCTGTTTTCTCTAACGCTGTATCTTTTTGTTACTGTGAGGTCTGTTTAAATAAATTGTTGCCTTTTGGCTTTCAGAAATTATTTTCTCACTCTATAAATTGTTTGTCTCTTAGAACATAGACATAAACATAATCTGTACATTTTTACTTTATTAGGAAAGGGTTGACATTCTAGGTTTTGAGGGAGTTAAAAGATGCCATAGGGGCCATCTTAAATCTTTTATGAAATATGGAGAATATTAAGAGATTTTGAAAAATATTCCTTGTTTGTTTTCCTTTAAAAACAACCTGAAGTTGATTCTTTGTCATTTTAAAGAATAAATAGTATTTGTTTATTTATCTCTGTCATTTGTAAATAATAAGCACCATTGCCTTAAAATCCCCGAAAGAGAATATTGTTGTGCTTCTTTGAGTAACAATATTAAAGGTGAAGAATGGAACTAAAGTGTGTTGATTACCTGCCTTGGATTTCTTTTAAGGTACAACTCTGATACTGTCATTCCTCTTGAGTTTTGCAAGGGAGCTGCAGTGAGGGGTAGAGTGTAAAAACACCAGAGAACACAATTGAGCAATATTTTCCAAGTCAGCATTGTTTGCCTGTCATTTTTATGTGTTTTAATTTAGCCAGCGTTGGGTGAGCAGTTCAGAGAGAAGGGATTTATTATTTTAAAATGAAGCCACCCTATTCTTCATTTTCAATTGATTGAGCCACCTTTGTTTTCAAAATGTCTGTGGACTCTTGAAGAGCCATCTCCCCGGTATTTGGTGATGTCTTTACCTCCTTGGGTATTCTTGTTCCCTCCCTTCATGCCCATCATTTGAGGAAGAAAATCATGAAAAATATTTTCTTCCTACAGGCCCCTTATCAATCCCTTTTAAAAATTCTCCTTCAAAATAGTAACTGGCTGACAGCAAAATCTCCTTGAGGGGTTTAAAGTGCCACAGTCAGCTTTGTAGCTGAAGGCAGAATGCTTTCCTCAGGGAATGTTTTTTCACAAAATGAAATTCATTTATTCCAGGTATGCAACAAAGAGTTAAATTCAGGGATAGTGGTTGCGCTCTCTTTTAAATCTGTAACTGTTTAAAATTAGTGTTACAAAACTTTGAACTCTATTGCCTGGAAGGTTCACAAGTGTAAAAAAAAAAAAGAAAAACCTTCTAACTCTATTGGCAAAATCACTTATTTTGTATTATCTTGCTACAGCTAAGGATGGTACCTACTATCTTTAATTTCCCATTGTTTATCCGGAGCAATGATAATCAAGCCTGTACTGTTTCTTGGATGTGGCTTGGAACTGAAGGGGCCACGCTCCTCCACAGTATGGACCATGGCACTCTCGCCTGCCCACCTTACCCCCTTCTCCCCTGAAGCAGCCCATGAAACCTGGCTGCCCTTCTGCACAGCTGTCCATAAAAATACGCAAGTTTCTCGGCTTCTTTGAGTCTTCATTTCTGAGGGCTTCAATATTGTGTAAAACTTGCGTATTGTCTGTCCTTATGGGGTGGGGGGTGTTTTGAGAAAAATATTTTGGACTGTCTTTCAAAATAACGAACCTACCAGAAATTGCACCTTATTTATTTGGAAATAATATCTTGGAAGGTGTTTAAATACATGCTTTAATTCTAGCATTGTGATTTAAATGACAAAGGCTGTTGCTTTGCATTTTTCTGAGACTTTTTTGAATAGAATGACATTTATGACTATTTTTTATATAAATTTTTAAAATAGTCTCAATCTTGGCAGACTTGGCTTTTTAAATGGGTGTTTATGGTAAAAGACTTTGAACTTTGTATGTTTAAATTTTTTAATAATGTTGGAAAAATAAATACATGTATTCAGTTGCTACTCCTGCTTTATTTGTAGCCTTCATTTAGTGACCAACTCTGTATCCGCCACCAAAAAGACACAGATTGGAAAGAAGACGCAACGTCACGGTTACTTTTTTGGAAGTGCCATCATAAAATATGCATAGTGCTTTGGACTGTTAGTTTTGGGCTACTTGTCTCCCTTGAGGCAGGGGGTCCCAGTTTCGACCTCATTCCATGGTGGAGCACTCGCCCTCCTTTTAAAGGAAAGATCTGGGGATTCCCAGTTAGCTGTAAATGAAAGGAGAAATGTGCCTGGCCCCGCTAGACGATCGGTCACATTTACAAATGACAATGACCAGAATGATCAGTGTCTAGGCCACACTTTTTAAAATCCATGATTCTGTTGAAAACATTTGAGAGAGGTGAACCTTCCACTCACTCTACAGTGCTGCCGAGAGCCTGCTGTGCGCTACCACAGGCCGCTCAGAACAGTGGGGGGAAGTGGTGGAAAAGGTTCCTGCTCTGACGGAGCTCGTCTTCTTGAAGGGAAAGAAACACACAAGTGAGGTTAGTAGGGTAACTTCAGGTGATGACACATGTCGTCAGATAAGAATCCCAGCTGCTTTGTGGAGGGTGGTTAGGCAAGGCCTCCACGAGGAGGTGACATTTGAGCCAAATCTCTAATGATGTGGAGGAACCCTTCCTGCAAAAATTTGGGAATCTTGAAAAAGTTTGTGGGTGCAATGAATCCTGAAAAGCACTGTCTTGTTTTGAGAGGCGAGGGAATGAAAGGAGGCACTTTTATTCACAAAGGCTTCTGGCCAGCTCACAGGCGTCGTGTGGATCTCTTCACATGGTGGCTGCAAACGTGTTCCAGAAACTGAGCCATGGCAATCCCGTCTGATGATGCCTCCACTGTGTCTTGTGGAATTGGCAGCAGCTGTGCAGGCTGGTGCTCTTTCTTCCTTTTTTTTTTTTTTTTTGAGACAGAGCCTCAAGCTGTCCCCCGGGTAGAGTCCTGTGGCATCACAGCTCACAGTAACCTCCAACTCCTGGGCTCAAGCGAGTCTCCTGCCTCAGCCTCCCAAGTAGCTGGGACCACAGGCACCCGCCACAACGCCCGGCTATTTTTTTTGGTTGCAGCCTTCATTGTTGTTTGGCGGGCCCGGGCTGGATTCCACCCGCCACCTTAGGTGTATGTGGCTGGCGCCTTAGCCACTTGAGCCACAGGCGCCCAGCCCTGGTAGTCTTTCTAAGCCTAGTGTTTCAGTAATGCAGCCGCAACACATGTGATGAAAGCCCAATGTGATAACTTTAGCCTGAGCGACTAAGAGAACTGTTAGATGATTTTAATTAGGGGTGTGATTACCCCTCATTTTGACAGTTTTACTCTTGACTTTGTTGCAAGGGTGTCCAGCTTGCAGCCTGTGGGCCACCTGTAGATTATGAAAGGACTTTTTTGGTTCATTTGTGGTGGTGTATATCTTAAACACTGTGTGTGAACTTTAAAAAAATAATTTATTTTTGTTTTTGGCTCATCAGCTTTTGTTAGTGTTTGTATATTTAATGTGTGGCCCAAGACAACGCTGTTTCTTCCAAAGTGGTACAGAGAAGCCAAAAGGTTGGACACCCCTGGTAGAGAAGGGGCTGGAATGGAGGCAGGAACAACAGTGAATGGAGATATGTTAATAGTTTAGGAAATAGGAGATGAAGAGAGGTTAAGATGAAGGGGTAGATCTGAAAAGTGTTTCCCGTATGGAATGAACAGATGTCCAGAAATCTTTTGCTATTACTGAGATGTTTTGTTTGTTTGCTTTTGTTTAGAAAAGACAGTTTGATTAGAAAACATGCTCTATAGATTGACCGAAGTGACTGAAAACCCCAGTCTGTCTGTTCTGTTTTCAAAGACTTGACTTTGGGGATAGGAAGATGAATCACTTTAATCTTTTTTAGAGCATAGCATTGGTTCTATCTTTTGAACAATGAAAATGACATTTTGTAACACGATTTGACATTAACAGAGACAGGGAGTGTTAAGGTATTTAAGTGTTTTGTTTATAGAACTTGATAACCTTGATAACATTTTATGTGTTATAAAATACTAGACTTAACATGTCTCAGGGACACTGAAAATGTGGTGGTGCTAAAATTGCAAAAGACTAATCGCCCCACTTTATCGTATTTTAAATTAGTCAATAACTTTATTGATGTGTGTTGACTCTTGTACAAAATAGGGAAAATTTCTCTAGTACTATTAGCTATAAAAAACGACTTGATATCTGACATTTTGGTGAACTTTCCTTCCACAAATATAATACTTATTAGATATTTATAGATTATAATTTTATCTTTATTTACGTAGTATCCAAAATTAAGTTTGATGAGTTAAATGTTTGGTTTCCCTTATCAGGAAATTTTAAATAATATAAAAAAATGAGAGAGGATACCCTATATATAACCAAAGGATCTTTTAAAATTTGTTGTTTAAGGTTCTTTTTTGTAGCACTCTGGGAGGCCGAGGCAGGTAGATTGTTTGAGCTCACAAGTTCAAGACCAGCCTAAGCAAAAGCAAAACCCCTGTCTCCATTAAAATGGAAAAACTGAGGCAAGAGGATGGCTTCAGCTCAAGAATTGGATGTTGCTGTAGCTATGATGCTGTGGCACTCTACCCACGGTGACTCTTGAGACTCTGTCTCAAGGGAAAAAAAAAGTTTCTTTGTGAATTGTTAAATGATTGATTGGTAGAATACTAGAACTATTTTGATCATAATTGAATCCAGAGAGATTTATCTTTTATTTTTGTTTGATACTTTTAAGTTTACTTCAGCCTATCTAATTACTTTGAATGTGTTTATTTTTTTCAAATTCTTATAAGAGGCCATTCTCGTAAGAACTGAGAGAAAAATAGAGATATATAGAGATAATATTATTGCGATAAAATGTATCTGAAGTTTGCCTTTTCATGATAGAGTGTCAACTTGATCCATAGTATTTAACACTTAAGTTCTTGGCTCTCACTTTTTATTTCCTAGGTCAGTTTGAAGTCATATCTCTATATTAAATACTTTAGGTTGCTGTTGTATACCTAATGGATGTTCTTGGTTTCTTATAGTAATGTGGTTGTTAAAATATAGGAATACATACATACAGACACACACACACACCCCTTCATATAAGCAGGGTCGTGGTGGCTTAGCTATAAATGAAATTTCCTCACCTAAATTTCTTCCATCATCGTAGGATTCAGTGCTATAAGGTTAGTTGTTACACATTTTATCATTTAGAAAATTTTCATTTTTATTTACAAAGATAATATTTTCGTGAGCAGAGACTTGGATGGATGCTCCCTCTTCTTCTTCCTCCTCTTTATTTGGCCTATCTTTTTCTTCTAAACTCCATGACATACCATCTGTCCTTCGAGCCATGCAGTTAGCTTTAATCACATCATATATCAGCTTTTTATATGCTTTTTGATTCAAAGCAAGATTAACATTTTCTCACATTTTAAGTACTGCCTCCTTGTCTCTCCCTGTCCCTGTTTTGCACTTAGTATTTAAGTATGTTCAGCGTTTGGCCTTTGCCATTTCTATTAACTTTGTTCTCTGCTTTTAGTTAACAGCCAGGTCCCTGCCGACTGTGCAGTCTGATGAAAGACTTCAGCCTCTGCTCAACCACCTCAGGTAACACAAAGGCACAGCCTTGTTATGCCTATAATTCCAAGTGCATTTAAATGATTAAAATATAGAAAGTGGTTAAAATTTCTTTTATTACTGAAAACTTAAATTTTTTTCTTGCTTTAATTCTGTTATTTAAATTGAAGCTCTTAATACATTATTAGCATTAGGGCAACATATCACATATGGCAAAAAGCTCTTTTAATTCAAGAAGAATGTGCAGAACTACTTGTTAAGTTTAAGTTAAAATTAGTAGAGATGTCAGACTTTACAGAAAGATCTTAAACGAATGAGCTATTAAATACAAAGCTAAGGTATTCTTTTATTGGGGATAGGTGAAATAGGTTGACTTTGTTTTCTAAATGCAACAATAATATAGCCTGGTTATTGAAAAAAAAAACAACTTAGAAAATACAGTAATTAGTCGTTACTACTCAGAAGTAATATTTCTCCTCTATGCTTTTAAAACCCAGTGTAGAAATTATACATTATATGATTTATTACTTTTGCCTTTTAAATAAACATTATAAGATTTTTTTTCCTGTTTAAAATCTTTCTGAAAACATTACTGTTAGTGTCTATATGATAGTTTCTTGTGTGCTCGTACAAACTATATAGTACAAAATGTACCATATTCATCTCCATTTGGGAGGCTTCTAAACCATTTCTAATTCTTTTCCCTACTATAAATAATGTTTTATGTAAACCTTAATCTGTATTTTAGATCATTTCCTTAGGATAGGTTTTCAGAATTACTTTGTCAAAGGATGTGACCCATTTTATGGATTTAAGTGTGTGTGTGTATGTGGGTATGTGGGTATATATATATATATATATATATAGACACACACTTAAATTAGAAAACCTTATTCTAATTATACTATGATACATGCAAGACTATCATGTTACAAGGTATCATACCCTTAACGAGGTAGGCCAGCCAAATCAGTTGCTGATAGGTTAGTTATAGAAATGCTATTATGATTATATACATTTCACTGATTATTATTAAGAATGATTTTTAGACATTTTGTTACCCATTTTTATTTGGGAATGGAATTAATTATCTGTACTTTTTGCTTACTTGTTGGCACTATCTCCTGATTTTATTTGGTCGTATGTACTTTAGATGCAAAGGACTGTAACTCTTTGTTATATTTGTTACAAACCTTTTTCCTAAATTTTTTTTATCATGTTGTATTAGTGAACATACCTGCATTTTAAAGTTTTACATAGTCAAGCACCAATAGTGTTTTTCGTGTATACTTTTTTAAAATTTCTTTTTACACTTAGACGTATCACTTCTCATTTAGAAGTTTGGATAGAGTTTACTTTCTGGTATTTTTTTAGTTTATTTATTTTTCCTTTTTTACTTCCTCTTGTCTTCTTTTCCTCCCCCTTCCTCCTTTTCCCCCCCTTCCTTCCCCTGTCAATTTTTCTTCAGGACAGCTGCTTTTTAACTTCTGTATAATTAGCAGAGACCAGGTAGCATTCATATTATGTATGTAGCCATTAAGTTTCCTAGAGCTGGTAGCGAGTTAGGAACCTCAGAAATCCTGTTTGTGTCTCTTGCCCTATCCTTCCTCCACACCCATTCAAATCTGTTGGGGTGTTATCTTTTGAGTAGCTCACCTATCACAATAGTATCTTGTCTGTTCTCCTTGACTCCTGCTTTGCCCTTTCTAATACATTTCACAACATTGCCTTATGTGGTTATATTATTCCTTGGCCTCAAAAACCCATCTCCAGTTTCATTCTAGCATGATGTACTTCTGGAAGGAACCTGGTCTCTCTCTCTCTCTTTGATTCCTCGTTCATCACTGGGACCCTAACTTCACTAAATGCCAGGAAGTCCCTCTACTATGTGTTTTTGTGTGCTCACTTCTGCATCCTTGAAAATATTTTTCCTCTTGCCACGACTATTTTTATATCTACAAGCTTACATACAAATTTTAAATGTATTTAATATGAACATATCATATATTAATATTTTCAAAATGTATATTTAAAATATGCAGTCCATCCCAAAAGTTGCCCCTAAAACTGCCATAAATAGGGAAAATGGGAAATTGTACTTTTATTTATAAAATATTCACTATAAAATTTTACAAAGAGGTGGCCAACATGTAGAGAATGTTTTGTAATGAGTATTTTGTAAATAAAGGCACCCTTAGCTACAATTTTCCATTTTCTCTATGTATGGCGACTTTAGGGACACCTACTATTTTAGATGTATATAAATATGCCTATATGTTTTTATCTACACATATAAATAAAATATATTTTTATGTCCTCCTCATCTCCTATTATTTGACTAACTTTTGTGTGTCCTTTAAGACTCAGCTCTAGTGTTACGTCTCTGATATTTAGGCCCCTCTCACCAGTCTGAATTAAATGCCTTTATAGGTGCTTTCATAATATCCGATGCCTACCTCTGTATTACAGAATTAGTGGTATTGTTCTTGTTTACTGTCTGCTTTCTCCACTAAGCTACGAACTACTTGAGAACCTATAAAGTGACTTTCATACTTGTATTTCCAGCTGCTGGGGCAGTGTCTAGCACGTGATTTGTATTCATTTGTATATTTTGCTGAATGCATGAATGCAAGTTATATTAGTGATATTTTGTTGTATATGTCTGTATAAAGTTTTCATAATTTGTAAATCATATTGTCACAGTTTTTTTTTTCCTATAAAACTGCTGGTTCAAAAGGTCCAAAACTAAAGGGCGGAAGCTCAACTCTAGTTAATCTCACCGTTGATTCTGTGAGATAATGACGGATTTTCCTTCCTCCGTCTCAGTATGGTAATTGCCAACTAGAATTTAGATTAACCACTGACACATCTCTTCAAGTCCTTGAAACTTGCACAAACTGTTCATTCGTTTAGGGCTTTTATTCTCTGTGGAGTTCACTCATGACTGGTTGCTAGGGAACCAGGGCTAGATGCTACATGTAATATGCACCAACTGATGTTGCTTTTTTATTATTATTAAACTAAATGGTTTCTCATTGTATTATCATGTCAGAGACATCTGTATGTAGGTGGCAGCTGATGCACATAGTTTGACACTTCTACAAAGTAACCTTGTGATACCTTTCAAGCGTGTTGAATTATCTCTTATGACTGTCTAAACATAGTGTTTATATTCTGTTTTCCTCTTGCTTTGGCCAGAGTGTGAGAGAGTATTGTTTGGCTTGAGAGATTCTAATGATAATCGTGTTAGAACAAGTCATCATTGATTTGGATGAACCTATATAATTTAAATGTTACTCTGAGGGCGATGGATATTAGGAGGTAGAGACTGAGATCATTATTAGGTTTAGTGCCTCTAATAGTGAAAGAGAAATGATGAGTAGCATTTTAATTATATTTGTCAATAAAATTAATTTGGGAGATGATGGAAATACCTGTAAAAATTGAAATAGCTCAGCCACAAGTCTGACTGAAAGAAGAAAACATTGAAATAGCAATACAGAGATATTCTCAAGTATTTATAGGAGTGATGTACTCCAAGAGAATTAGCATAATGTGCTGCCAACCTAGTAATGTAGAGTAACAATATATATTATTTTGAGAATGCAGAAATAATGTGTCCAGATTTTCTTAGTTAAACCCCGTTCTCTAGTTAAAAGTTAATTAAGCACAGAAAGACATTCTGCTTCAGTATCTGCAGGCAGTACAAGCTTATTTTTATTCATTAGTAGCATCTATTCACTCATAAGTTACTGAGTACCCATTATGTACTTGGAATAAAGAAATAAGACACAATCTCTGTTCTCAAGGAGTTAACAGGCTTTATTTCATTTGAGAGGCACTTGAACAAGTTAAAATTTGTAAACTTTCAATCAGCATTAAACACAATGTACACAATTGTATTGAATGTTTTCCCACGTGGAATTATTTCCCTACGTAATGAGGTCGTGATTTACTCGTTTTGGTTGTCATTCTGGCACAGTGGTGGCTTTCAGTGGGTGCGCAGGTTAGACTGAACTTCAATCTCACGCGGGGAATGATGTGGTCATTAACTGAGAAGGAGAACTACGGAAGGAAACAAGGGGATTAAGGAATGAATATGGTCACTTAGGTGGTTTTTAGTTTCAGCAATTTTAAGCTTAAGATGCCTATGGGATATATGTGGGGAATGTTTAGTAAGTAATGGAAGAGTGAGATTTATACCAGGGAGACATTTGCTAATAATGATTGCCGTATAGGTGGTGGTTAAAATCAGGTAAATGTTGACATCACTCTGGGAGAGAGGATAGAGAGACAGAAAAAGGGGAAAGGCCCTGAATGGAACCCACAGAGTATCAGTGTTTGAGTGACTTGTGATAGGCAGTGGAGAAAGTGGGTGATGAGTTAGAAGAGAAACCAGTGTAAAACCAAGGAGGAATCTTGAATGAAAAAGGAATGCAACAAAAAGATAGGGTATCAAAGATGCTAAGGGAGAGATTTTATAAAGGGATGGTACCCCGTCCTGCACTAGGGCAGTCAGGTCAGAACCGCACAACCCAGGATTAGGCTCCAGGTGCCCCTGGGGGCTTAGCCTCCACGTGGCAGGTGGAGGTTTGAGTGTGAGTCCTGTGAGGACTTGCAGAATACATAAAAAATGGGATGATGGAGATACAGCAAGTGTGGGCTCCTGTTGGTAGAGCTTAACTCCAAGGGCAAGGAATGGAAGACGACTTCATCTCTGAGCTGTGTGGTTCAAGAATGTGTTTCGTCTTTCCTTAAGATTGGAAAGATGAGCAGGTTAAGGGGAGGAACTGAGGATATGGGAGTAAAAGGGAATAATTGAAGGGGGCAAGATTTGAGAAGGGATAGGAAGGGATGGACCAAGAAATCACACTGGTTGGAGTTTATAAAGTACTTTCCAGCCTAGCCCGGTTCTTACTCAGAGGAATTCAGTGAGGATGGTACATGGTCACTTATCATTATCCTTACTGAAAGGTTGATGATGGAGCCTCACGAAGTTCTCATTAAGAAAATCTGATTTTTATGGTGAAAAATACTGCCCTTCCCTCCTTTCAAAAGAGATGAATGAAGTTATTCATAAGCCTTTACAATTTTTCAAAATTGATAACTAGGAACTCTTCAATTGGAAGAAATAAACTTGCTCAGACTTACAAAAGCATGTAAAATTCCAGAAAGCCAGAGAGAATTTGGATCAGTCATCATTTTATCTTCCTCAAGTCTCCTGTGTCGGGTATGTCAGACAGCGAGCTTGCATCTCATTGTGACTTTACTGTCATCCTCACGGTTGTGTGTCATTGTGCTTCCTCGGGTGAATTATACAGTGTACTGATTTTAGTTTGGAAATGTATAAAGGTCTTGGAATGTGTTCCCGTGAATGTCAGTTTACTGTAAATTAGTATCTTTGCTATCCTCATGATGGTACTCATGGGATAAACTTATAAAATGATATTTGGCTAGCAAGGGTAGTATGTTAAGATTCTTATTTTTATTTGTTAAATCACTTATAATGTAAAGTATAAAGAGGTGAGACTAGAGGAGAAAACTTGTAGCCTCCACTCTACCTGTGATGACTTGGTAACTTGAATTGTGTGGCTAGGTTGTTTTTTCCAGTGAAGATAACTCCTGTCTCCACAGTCTGTGCCTCTTCCTCCTCCAGCCCTCACTTCAGCATGTGAAGTGCATGGCGGACAGCATGTTAGAAATCACATTAATATTGGCTCATATTTAGCATTTTGTTTTAATTACTCACATGTAACTGTTACCCTTTCTGTCCCACTTTTATTAGCATGGTTCATCCTGCTAATGCAGTCTGAATTTGTAAGCAGCTGTGGATAGTGACCTTGATTTTAAAATCATGGAAGCATTTTCCTTCAGCTGGTATTATTACAAGCAGCTTTTGTAAAATTCCTTTTCCCATTGCAGTCCATTTGCTTACTATGTACGTGTTTCTATTTAATCCTCTAAAGAGTATGCTGTCACAGATTTTATGTGAGACACACAGCCTCTGTAAGAAAACTTTTCCTAGTATCCGTGGTGGTGCGGTGCTCGGTGCTTTCTTTTTCAGTTAGCACTCATTTTGAAAGTTGAAAATTGTGTGGGCATTCATGTGTCTATTGTGGTAAATATGAAACTAAATGTCAGGCAGTGGTTTAGGAGACAGCGGCCTCCATCAGTGGAGGGCTGGGGAAAGGCCTCATTAACATGGTGCACATGCTCGGGTGTTTGTTCCTTCTTTCCCGTCCCTGGTTTCCAGTCTCTGGAACTGTTTATTTCCCTTTCTACATGCAGCAGCACAAGCTTTTAGTTCAGTGATTATTGGGAAGGTTTTCCAGGTGCCGAGTAAGATATTAGCAAATTAGAATATGTTCTTTCCACTATTTATCACCTTTGAATTATAATTTTTTCCACGTCTGTGTGGAAAGCGTTTATGCCTTCTTAGAGGTGTGCTTGCCAGGAGTCAGCGTTTTGTTAGAATCAGCCCATTTTGTTAAGGAAACTATAATAGATATTCAGATTATATGCAAAGGTCTAATAGATCTGGTCCCTTAACTCAAGAAGTTTTTATTTTCAGGAGAAAGAGGACCAATTTATTACCACCCCACCCGTGCCCTCCCCTCGCACACTCCCAAGGCTGCTCAGGAGTATGTGATGCAGCTTAGTCGTTTGGGCAGCAAAGAGGGAGAAAGTCGTAGGAGAGGAGCAGCTGCTGTGGGTCATGGTACAGTTAACATCATTAAATGTTTTTGGTAAAAATATAATCATAATTATAAAATTTGTAAGAAGAAAAGAAACAAATCCTACCTCCCTGATACAACCACTGTTAAGATATTTTTTGTTGTTGTTTGTTTGTTTTGGGCTGCTGTGGGCCAGGAATGGAACCTGGGCCTCCTGCATGCCAGGCAAGAATCCTGCCTGAATGTCTATGTACTATTCAATCAAGGGTAGATATATCTATTTTTACTTAACCATTCCCATTTGATTGGTTATTTATAGACTTTTTTGGTTGACTAAGCCTGTGAATAAAAAATGTAGAATGTAAGCAATTGTGATATGATCAGGCACAGTGAACTAGGAAAGTGTGCTGATTTTTCAAGAAGGATTGCAGTGTAGATGTTTTTCAGCAGATGGAGGTAAGAACAAGAGACAGCAGCAAACTAGGTGGTCACAGCTTTGAAGGTGCAGAGCGTTCATTAGTCTGAAGGGGCCACGCTGCCCTGGTGAGAAAGTGGCCGAACTCCTAACCTTATTATGTGTCTAGATTGGAATCTGTATAGCTTTCTGATCCAACCTTCCTTTACCGTATTTTTTAAAATCACGCACATGCATTAATACTGTGTGTGTGTGTATAATAAATACATGCATGTATTTATATTTCTGGCATTTAGAAATGACTCTAGCATTTTTTATATGGGTAAAATAAGAAGTGGCGAGTGTATTTGTTTTCTGTTGCAGCCATAACAAATCACCGCAAAGTAATGGGTTAAAACAGTGCTCATTTATTATCTCAGTTCAGTAGGTTAGAAATCTGACACAAGGCTCACCAGGCCAAAATCAAGGTGTCAGGAGGCCTTGTGTTCCTCACTGGAGGCTCAAGGGAGGAATCTGCTTCCAAGCTTGTTTATCTTGCTGGACCAGTTTAGTACCTTGCGGTTATAGGACAGATCTTCGTTTTCATGTCTGCTGGGGGCTGGTCTTGTTTCCAAAGGCTGCCTGTATTCCTTCTCACACTTCCATGGGTTCCTTGAGGCCTCTGTGGTCCTTGCACAGGGGACCCACCTCACAGCCATCCAGTGCTTCACTTGTCTGTAACTTCTCCTGCTGCTGCATCATTCCACCTGCAGCCTCAGTAAGTTTTCTGCTTTTAAGGGCCCATAGGATTAGATCATACCATAGGGATTTCCAGGACACTCGCTTTATCATCTCAAGATCCTTAACTTTAATTGCAAAGCCCGTTTGCCATAACCTGATCTGTTCATAGGTTCCAGGGCTTAGAATATGGACCTATTTGGAGGCCATCATTTTATCTTATTACAGTGGGGCTTTTTTCTTTGGACATGGGGGTGAGCAGTGAAAGTAGTTTTTCAAATCACTTTTCATCAGTTTTAAAAGTAATTCACTACTCTTAATTTATATAGAATACTAAAGTTTTCTGGAGTTTTTAGTTAATTTACTTTGCTTGCTTAATATGTGTTCAAGTTGGAAAAAGGTTAAGAATGATTTATTAACAGAAATACGAGGGCTGTCTGGAAAGTATCCAGCCATGTAATATAAAAAAGAGACACGTGGCTGGCTAGATACTTTCATATAAATAAGTTACTGATTTTCTTTTTAATGATTTATAAGGAAGATAGAAAAACCTTTCTTTCTTTTTTTTTTTTTTTTTTTTTTTGAGACAGAGCCTCAAGCTGTCCCCCTGGGTAAAGTGCCGTGGCATCACAGCTCACAGCAACCTCCAACTCCTGGGCTCAAGCGAGTCTCCTGCCTCCGCCTCCCAAGTAGCTGGGACCACAGGCGCCCGCCCCAACGCCTGGCTGTCATTGTCATTTGGCGGGTCCGGGCTGGGGATTCAAACCCGCCACCTTAGGTGTACGTGGCTGGCACCTTAGCCGGTTGAGCTATAGGTGCCGAGCCAGAAAAACCTTTCCTACTTCATTAACCAACTACCTAGCAAAGGCAGATACGTGCCTTTGTCAATAGCAGACATTATAATGAGGTTGTACATAGTGGCTGTGACTTAGGGCAGTATTTTGTGTGAGAGGTAACTGGTTATACATGCACGCACCTTTTAGCATTCTGAGAGTCTGTTTTATTTATTGTTTATTGAACACATTAAGGGAACTAATGATACTGTAAAAGTGGCACCCCAACCAGCTCAGCCAAGCAGGGCTGGGGGACCTGCTAACTCCGTCTTGGTGGCAACAGCTGGCAGAGGAACTGGCAGGTTGGAGCAAGTGTTGGGGAGCTTCCCTCCCCCACCAGAGGCTCCAGTAGAGTGGCGCTAGAGGACCTTCCGGCTTTGCCTTGGCAGCAGCTGGCACAGAAACCTTCAGGCTGGAGCCAAAGTTGGAGCTTT